>BROG01000555.1:407500-500876 GCA_030159075.1 Atrina japonica
AATTGCATTAAAAAAATTTAGATGCTGATTATTTATGAAACAAACCAACATCACTTTCATATCTGAAATTTAATAGCGTTTTTGCCTCAAATAAAATTACTACGTCATTACTTCCGCGTTCAAAGAAACTAACAGCTCCTTCCATATACTACTTCCTAACTTAATTTCAAATATATTCGCCGCCTCCTGGCGGCGAATAATGAATGACAAGGTTAGTATAACACTATTTTCCCATAACAGAGATAAAAGTCGCATCTTTATTTCTCTCTTTGTCGTTCATCTGTGTGACCGTATGGGCCTCAAAATTAGTTGACAGTCCCTCCACTATCGGCGTGGTATCTCTGGTAGATCCTTGGAACTCCTTTATTAGATTGATTACTCTTGTTTATTCTAGAAAGTGGGGTGTCCAGGTAGTACTGGTAATTCATGTAATTTCATTGTAGATAGCGCTACATAAATAAATATCGCTTTACTGAAAGCAATGATGCTTTTGATTTCAATGAGTGTTACAGTAGCTATTAATTTTATTATTCAATATTCCGCTAGATAGACTCCAGACCATTACAGTAAGTAGATGACATTGCTTGCAATATTGGAACTAGAATGACTCGAAACCCATATATCAATTTTTGGAGGATTTTATTTTCCTGTGTAAGACAGGACAAATTAAATCGCAATTCCCTCTCTCTGCAAAACCAGTGAGACATGAGACCTCTCTACGGGTTTCCTTCAAATTTTGGTAATATATCGGAACATTATAACAACAATTCAATACAATGTCATTGCAATAGATATACCTCCTCCAAGGTTTCTGATCATATTCTTTCGAAAGCATTTTGATCTGTGCTAAATCGACTTAATGTGTCGAAACCATTTATCTATCCATCCATCTAACTTTTCGCCTATCTTCTTTTTCTTCCAGCCGTGTTTCCTGTTTTTTCTAACGTAATAATTGCGACAATATAATAACATTTTGCACTTATCTAAAATGTATGTCTGCTCTTTCTGTTAGTATTAAAACGAATGCAAATATGAAACTTTCTGCTGCCGAATTTCGAATTTGAATTTTCATTACTGTCGTTTTTCCTACGTAACATTGGGAAATCTGGTAAAAATACACAAACACGGACCTCACGTACACCCGCCAATACTATGGGAATGTTGAAATATGTTTTTAAAAATGTAATTGCTCATATTTTAGCTCCTACCCCCCCCCCAAAAAAAAAATTCAAATATTCGAATGTTCGTTTGTCTATGCGCATTTCCTATGATTCTATCGTGGTGGATGTTGTGCAAGATTTTACAACTGCGAGATTATCATGACACTGACAAACTATTGACTATCAAAAGTCCAACAAATTTTATGTTAATTTTTCTAGATTATTATGTCAATTTAACATT
The DNA here is from genome assembly GCA_030159075.1 of Atrina japonica. Lineage (NCBI taxonomy): Eukaryota > Metazoa > Mollusca > Bivalvia > Pterioida > Pinnidae > Atrina > Atrina japonica. The sequence continues at coordinate 408,902 of BROG01000555.1, forward strand.
ATGGTGACATTTTTGTAACTTTCGTTGAAACACGTAATAATGCCTTGTATGACACCACTTTCTGTTTAGAAAATACACATACATTTGAAATTGGAGCTCAACTGATGAAGTCTAATTAACAGAAACGATCGTCTTGAACATTATAACTTTAATATCATGTTTATGATATTTATCAAAGTAAAACTGTAATGATTCTTGTGTTGTTACTGTATTTATTAACTTTGCTGACATTTAATCATCAAGAATCATTTACACATTTTTAGTCTACAGTGATCAGGGGCGTATTCGTTTGTTCACTTCTTCATCACTTCCGCAGCTCCCCGTGATAAGTACACAAAAATGCAAAAGTAGACTAGTCCTGGATTGTTTTTCTGCAAGACTTCTTCTGTTTCATAGGTTATTTTATGAAACATAAAAAATTTCAGATACCAAAGTATCAATCAATAGAATGTCCAGGACATAGATACAAATCCGGTAAAAATGGACAAACACGGACCTCTGGAAACCAAGAGGTGGGACCTGGTGCCATGGAGGAGTAAGCATCCCCTGTCGCCGGTCACACCCGCCGTGAGTCCAAAGTCAAGTCCAATGAAACACGTGAGGAGTGTATCCTCGTCACAATTGGTTTGTTTGTTTGTTTATTGTTGTTTAACGTCCCGCTCAAGAATATTTCACTCATATGGAGACGTCACCAAATGCCGGTGAAGGGCTTCAAATTTTGGCCTATGCTCGGCACTTACGGCCATTGAGCAGTGAGGGTTCTTTAACGTGCCGACATCTACTGTGACACGGGACCTCCAGTTTTTACTGTCTCATTCACAATTGGTACAAACGTCTCAACAACCGCCAACGAAAAGGCAACTCACCATTTCACTTAGTGAAACAGAGTAGTCGCAAACAAGACCGACCGTAAAATTTGCGGAACGTTGACATTAAACGCGGTTTTCGATATCCCTGTGTCAATAATTTGTCAGTGAGTAGTTTACCTCTGTATATGAAATCTTCATACGTTGAACACGCCCTGGCATATCGGATCATTTGTGAAATATAAATCCATATGCGGGTGACTGAGGGATATTACTACTTAAATGTGGAAAATTTACGATGGGAAAGCCGAAATCGTCGCGTTTATCGTATAGCTTAGTTTCTAAGTTTGAAGCGTGTGTGCTTGATTCTGTTGTATCTTTAATATCTAGTTCGCTGGGATATATCGCATTGACATATGTATGAAAATTGTCATTATTTTATATGACAAAACGTCGCCGATATATCTTAATGTCAAATTAAAGGACACCGCTAACTTTTTCTTCTTTTGATTCAGCAGTTTCTGAATGAAGTCTGCTTCGTATGAATAAAGGAACAGGTCGGCCAATAAAGGAGCACAATTGGTTCCAATAGGAATGCCAACAGTTTGTTGAAAGACCATGTCTCCGAACATTACAAATATATTGTCTATTAGAAATTCCAGCATGTTTTTATATCAACTTCAGTATATTTATGTGTAGAATCAGAGTGGTGTTTGACGAAATAAGCATCCTGATAGCCAATCACTAGATATTTAAATTTTCGGGTACCACCTTTAGTGAAAAAACAGTTGTCTATGATGCTGAAAAGTCTTTCTTTTAATTTTTTATATGGAATAGTAGTGTAAAGAGTAGAGAAGTCATAAGTTTTGATACTGTGAATTCGAGAAAAATTGTGTGCCTTCAAATATTCCAAAAGCTGTTTAGAATTTTTAAGTATCCACATTTGATTTACACCGCTTCTGGAATAAGCAACTGTACAGTATTGTGAAAGTAATCCAGAATGTTTATAAAGATTTATCCAGAAGTAACGGTAACATGCTCCACTAAATTGAAAATCGGACAGCCTTGATAATAAGTGATTATTTTCAGTTATTATAAGCTGCATTGGTAAAACGTTTTATTTCTTACTGGATACTCTCTTATGTATGGTGACAAGTCAGTGTAATTTCAATTTTATTGTTTATTGCATGAAAGTTAAACACGTCCAAGTAAAACAAAAGGTTTACACCCCACCAGGTTATCTGGAATTTACTATGATGAAAATCATGATGATAGACGATCTACTAGACATGGATAGTGAAACAGACGACAATGACAACGAAATAGTAATTCAACAGCGATTTAATCAATAGTGTAAGTATAAGTATAAGTGTAAAGCGTTCCTTTTCTAGAAATGTTAACCTCAATGGCAGTTTAAAAGCCTCTTGGTTTAGAACCAACTAGTGGATCTAGAACTTCTGAAAAGGTGCACGAACTGACATAAGAGGTGGCCGGGTCTATCATGGTTCAGTGATTCCATATAAAATCGACTAAATTTTACGTCTTAAAGGGCAGCGGTCCTGTGCCCCCTCTGGATCCACCTATGCCACTTAATTCAACCTGATGGTTTGTTTAACACCCTCCCTTTCAGTAGCTGACTGTGTATGTGTTTTACCGCAAGCTCACCGAATGCAGAAATATAACATGGGAAAGCAGAAACATGTTATAAGTCTTTGGTCAGAGATTATTCTAAATAATTTAATTATTGCATATATCTATATAAACTTTAATTATTTTTAGTTCAATTCACTTTTGTTAGTTCTTAATCTTTCTTTCACTTTTTTGGCAAAGGGTTCACAAGAATCTCAACTGCCCAGATTGTTACCCTTTTGGGTATGATATTGACATACATAATTCATCCATGGAATGCAATGTGAGCGACCCGTGTGACGATCTCGAGATTGACACAGGTCATTGTTCAGGACATAAAGTGTTAAAATACTGAACGACTCATGGAACGTATTGCCTGAACCAGTAACTGGTTTTAATGGACTATTGCGCTTAAATGTATAAATACATCGGTTGTATGGAATTGATTTATTAAGTCAGTGAATGGATTAAAAATGTATTTCATCTCTTTTGAAATAAACACTATATATCCTCATGCTGATAATTTGCCTAGATTTTAAGAGTAAAGTTTGTTTAAAAAAGTACAAAGATTACATAGTTTTCTATGTTTGTAAAAATGTACTTACAAATCATCAAGAATTTCCTCTGTCATTGTATCTCCTTTGATGCTTTTTTTCTCGATATATAATAATTAAGTGTGTAAGGGATGCATTTATAGTGGGTTAGTTGGTCTCTTAAAGATGAGAAGTTGATTATATTTCAAGATAATTTAAGAATAATTCTTTAAAATTCATAATATTTAACCAATTAACCTTTCCTGTGCACCTCTCTTGGCTGACATCTTTTTGTATTCATGTGAAGGGAATTTATAGTCTGCTCTCCAAAGGTTATACATTTTCAACATCTCGATTAAAATCTACTTACAAGTATATCGACGACGTCCTGTCTATAAATAATTCAGAATTACCTCGGCCTGTTGAACTTCAGATCAATGTGATGACAGAGAGCAACATATCTGCATCTTACCTGGATGTACTCCTGTCGATTGGAAAGGACGGTCACCTTCACAGCTCCTTTTATGACAAACGCGACGATCTCAATTTCCATATCACGAACTTCCCGTTATCAAGTAGTAATATTCCATCTTCTACTGTCGATGGCGTTTTCATTTCACAACTTATACGCTATGCCAGGGCATGCTCTTCTTGTGAATGTTTCATTATTAGAGTCAAACGATTCGCCAATAAACTACTTACACAAGGTTACGTTGTTGAACGCTTCAAATTTTATGGTCTATACGGGGATCAGGATCAGGATATAAAGAAATGCGATGTGCCAAGATAGGCATATTGTGAACTGATGTTTGCATAGACGTAAAATCATTTCTTACTGCCTTTTTAAAATCATCTAACGTAATACAGTTTGTTTGCTCTAAATTTTATCAAAAGTAAAAACCAAAATCAAAGTTTATTTTGTGTTAAGCAAGTGTCCTTAATCCTTGTTCATTAGTTTTTAATATACGTTAATGATTTTACTCTCTTGAAAAATTCTCAAATTTTCTAAATGAGGAGTGTGGAAAAGCCCCCAGACTTGCTAAAATCTCGAAATATTGATCCTGATTTGGGGCCTACACCGGCCCCAAACCCCTGCTGATTCTGAATTTCTTCTTTTTACGTTTAAGTCACTTTCATCTCTGATATATTAACTGCAAATAGCACATGCTTCTTTACAATCGGTGAACTTTGTAAAATGCAGAAAGTTAATTAGCAATGGTCACGCGTCTTTGACACTCTGTAAACTTCGTACAATTAGCTGAAAGTTAATTAGCAATGGTCAGAGTCTGCAGTTCTATCCATAAATCCTTATAGCAGTTTTTTTCCCTTATATGTCTGCATATAATTTAATCAGCTGTTTGGTTTTCATACACAGTATACCATGTGCCTGTAATTCTTATCTACTTTTTCAGCTGCATTTCTCAGATTTAACACGTCAATATAAACTACCTTACCAATGTTCAATAGCGGCATTTTGTTTTAGGTGGACAATAAGGCACTTTCGGCCTTTTTTTTTCTACTTCTAACATTATCGTAATTTAATCATAATTATTGTGAATAATATAAAACGTGATATATTCCACCATTATTTACATTTGAAATAAAATGTAATTAAAATAAAAATGTAAAAATCCAATATTAGCTTTTTGTCTGAAATTCAAGGTTGCCTGTTGGCAAGGTTCCACTAAATGAATATATATATATATAGTTTATGGTTGTCCATGGTTGATGATTGATGAGGTATTGCATTAACATTTTGCAAATGCAAAACATCTGCTTTCAAGATCAATAAGGACTTTATTTCAGGTTGGTAACAAAATTAACCCTTCCAGCTTTGTGTAATTCTTGTAAAGACTCCTGAATTAGAGTATCAACAAATGATATATTTAATTCGGAAAGAAATACCAACATTTTGACCAAGAAATGAAGCAAAACAGATAAAATCAACCTAACCTATCTGTTATTCAGAGTTAATGTATTTGTTAAGGTCATTTTAGACATTAGATATGATGTGTTTATTATTTTGGATTATTATCATACTATTGATTATTTAACTGAAACTATGGAGATCTTATCAAGTTATTTTGCTGACTTTAACCACCTCAATCAAAATGTATGTATACATGTCTTCGCATTTGAGGGGAATAAAACAGCAGGATAAAGGTATATCGTCACCATGTATCAGAAATTGATTGACCCGTTCACCTTCCAATATCTGAGTGGTATGCTCTGTTCCATTGTCTTAGACTAGTCTATTATTATCTGCAATATTGAAAAGGTCGTTATACTTCTTGACACCTGTGTATATAAACATTGTACCAAATTTATAGAAAAAAGGGGCAAAGAGAACGTTTCTGTCAATAAGACTCCATAAGTTGAGCCTAAACTTAAGTCGGTTGGTTGTATCGTTATTTAACGTACGGGGCGCCATATGGAACAATGCAACGAAATGGGTCAATCCTATTATTGTTGTACGGAAACCTACGGGTGACGTCAGGATTTGTCTAGATCCGCATAACCTCAACAAGGCAATCAAGCGAGAACATTATCCGTTAAAGACTGCTGAAGACGTAGCGGCCAGTCTCAAGTCTGCGAAAATGTTCACTAAATTGGATGCGTCATCGGGTTTTTACCAGATCAAGCTAGCCGAGGAAAGTACGTGGCTTACGACTTTCAACACGCCTTTCGGTCGTTATAAATTTGAACGCTTACCAATTGGCATCACATCAGCCCCAGAGGTATTTCAAAGAACTCTATCGCAAATTTTTGAAAACTTCGAGGGATGTGAAGTTATCATAGACGATATTCTCGTTTGGGGTTCAAATGAAGAGGAGCACAACGACAGGCTTGAAAAGGTGTTAAAGCAATGTGAAAAAGTTGACTTAACGCTCAATAAGCAAAAGTGTAAGTTTGGTCGAGACGAAGTCGAGTACGTCGGACACATATTTGGCGCCGATGGACTTAAACCAAGCGATGACAAGATTAAAAGCATAATCGGACTCCCTGTTCCGGAGGACAAGAAATCTCTACAGCGCTTCTTAGGGATGGTTAATTACCTCGGGAAATTTGTTCCTAATCTATCTGCGTTAACTCATCCGTTACGAGAACTTCTCGAGAAATCCGTTGCGTGGCATTGGAATGAACGACACCAAGCAGCATTTACCAAGTTAAAGCACGTTTTAACACAAGCACCTGTATTAAAGTACTTCGATGTGGACGCGAAGGTAACCATTTCCGTCGATGCGTCGTCATATGGCCTAGGCGCGTGTCTCTTGCAGGAAAGCCAACCGGTTGCCTACGCTTCAAGGTCGTTAAACACCGCGGAACGTAATTACGCACAGATAGAAAAGGAAATGCTGGCCATTGTGTCGAATCCGATCACAAGCCACTTGAAAGCTTATTCAAGAAACCTTTATCGCAAGCGCCTCAACGCATACAGAGGATGATGCTTAAAGTGCAACAATACGACTTGAACGTCAAATATTGCCCGGGTGAAAGCTTATACATAGCCGACACGTTAATCCGTGCACCTGTTGGAAACGTCAAAGCTACCGATATATGCGAGGAATTTGAAGTTCACCTCATGGTCGAAGTTAGCAAGCAGAAATCTTCTCAAATCCTCAACGCAACCGACAATGACCTTGTGCTGTCAAAGGTCAAGGACCTCGTCGTGAATGGCTGGCCTAACGAAAGGTCACATATCGACAAGGACGTTATGGAGTATTGGAACTTTCGTGATGAACTTTGCATATGTGAGGGTCTACTTCTCAAAGGTGACCGTATTGTTATACCTGCTAGCATGCGAGAGGAAATGATCAACAAGCTACACGAAAGTCATCTAGGCATTGAAAAGTGCATGTCGCGTGCACAACAGTCCGTGTTTTGGCCAGGACTCAGAACTCAACTTCATGACAAAATCTCAAAATGTGGTGTTTGTAATAGACATAAAAACAAGCAAGTCAAGGAGCCCTTGAAACCACATGACGTACCAGACAGGCCATGACAAATTCTAGCGTCGGATTTGTTTCACTTCAATAGTGACCGGTATATTGTGCTAGTGGACTACTTTTCAAAATTCTCTGAAATCAACAAGCTCGTGGATGGCAAAAGCAGCACCGTCATTCATTGTCTCAAGCAGCAGTTTTCACGTCATGGCATACCGGAAATTCTCAAAACTGATAACGGGCCAGAGTACAAAAGTGAAGAATTTTCGAAATTCATGACTTCGTATGGAATCGAACATGTCACTTCATCGCCAACGTACGCTCAAAGCAACGGTTTCGCCGAGCGTACAGTTGAAACTATCAGAAAGCTACTGAAAAAAGCTTTCGAGGACAACAAAGATCCGTACTTAGCAGTATTAGAACTTCGCAATACTACTATTCCTGGACTTGATATGTCTCCAGTCGAATTATTGATGGGCAGGAAAACTAGGTCAAGGATGCCTACAAGGACATCTCTGTTGAAACCGCATTATGACAACGTTAAAGTCAAACGTCAACTCCTAGAGAAACAAACGCGAGCGAAAAAGACATTTGACAAGTCGTCGAAATCGCTTCCTGTTCTACAATCTGGTGACGTCGTTAGAATGCGTAACGACACTTCGAAAACTTGGGAACCAGCGCAAGTGGTTAAAGCATCAAACGAGCCTCGTTCGTTTATAGTACGCACTACAAACAACAAAACCTACTGGAGGAACAGACGGGATATATTAAAAACTCGTGAACAATTCCATCGAAACAGTGAAATTGAAATCCCGACTTATTCGCATGATGCTGACTCCGAGCTGACTGAACCTTCACCTCGTGCTGAAAATACTGTCAAGAACACTAACTCTGATGTTAACACTAGTCCAGTACCAGCAGTTGAACCACCGCGTATCAGTCGTGTGAGTGGCCGTGTAATCAAGCCTCCGAGTAGATATAATGAGTAGGACTTTAAGGTAGATAGTGTAACAAGAGGCAGAACAATCCTCTTTGTCTACCTCTGAGCAGGCAGTCTAACCTAAGCTCAGTAGAATAATTCATTTTGTTTATTTCATGTTGAAAAAAAAATCTCATATAATTTGAATTTTATTGAAGTTCATAGGACATTGATTTGAATCGAACTGAGAATTTCATAGAAATACTTAGAGTGTTTAGAGTTTATGCTATATACTAAAAATATACAGTGAAATAGGACATTTGAAAGAAGGACTGGTTAAAAATAATTTCATTTCAATTTTATTGATCATTAGGATCTACAAAAATATAAATTTCATTTATATTGTTCAGAATTACAGAATTGATAAAGTAATCAATTTTCATAAGTTAAATGGATAACTTAGCTAGGAAGGGAGATGTTACAGAATTAAGATAACTTGACTAATGTTTGATAAGAGTTATCTCCCTTATATCACAACTCGCTATGTAATCTGTACTTTGTATGCACATGCGCACTTGAGTAATAAAATCAGTTTAGTGTCACCCGCCATGTTGGTTGATGTTGTAACAAATTTTGTCACAAAATTCAATTTTGTACCTCAAATTCTGTGCCACAGAGTTGAATTTTGTGACACAGAATTGACTTTTGTGCACAAAATTGAAAGTTTATATCTAGTGTCTGTGCACACCCTGGAGACACATATCCGTCTGTTTTACTAAGTTCCTTTTCAATTAGATTTTTGTACCTTGTAGAGTTCTTTTTTGATACGCCAGCGTCATGGTATTCTTGTATCTGTGTGACTCTAAGAGTGGTCCCGACATGTTCGACAAACAATGTGGCGAGATTAAATCATAAATCACACGCCACATTGGATTAATACAATATCTGTCTCTATATTCTCTGTTATTTCTATACAGTCAAATATCTCTCTCTCTCTCTCTCTCTCTGCATATGTCCCAATAATAAATATTGAAAAAAGTGCTGTGTGACGTCATTATTAACTTGAATTAACTTAACATTATCAATGGAATGGTCTCTCTCACATTTAATATGGAGAACGGGAACAGATACATTAACCATAGAGAGTAAACCAGACTATGGTTTTTCTAGGTCAATTTTTTGCGATGCAAAAAAGGTCAAAATTGGTCATGTGACATACGTTTGAGTAGGGGTGAAATTGCACCTTCAGCGTTTAACCTACGTCTGGCATTCTTTACCTTGTGATCTTATCAACATGTGAAGCGTGATCTATGGCACGTTCGATTCGTTTTATGTGCACAGAGTACATAAAAACATAATACTCATCTCTATGAAGATAGACATGTCAACGTCGAAATAACATCTCGACCAAATTATGTGAGGTTATTTACATATTTAACACCACATTTGGGCAACAGTATCGAATAATATAGAAATGAATTGACTTTTGTGCACAAAATTGAAAGTTTACAGGTACAAAAATGGATTCTGTGGACAAAATTTAGCAATGTCCCACATGGCGCCCTGTGCGACAGGTCTAATTTCATTTGTCCACATAAACTTTCAATTTTGTAACACAGAATTGAATGTTGTGGCACAAAATTGAATTTTGTGACACAGAATTGAACCAATAGAACACAGGATCTCGGCTTTTACTGTCTTATCCGAAGGACAGAAACCCGACCTGCCGCCTGCTGGACTCGAACTCACTACCAAGAGTCGAGAGCGCTACCGACTGAGCCAGAGCGGCTCAGCTAAAAATTCAAATAGTCTGTAAATTCCGAAAGACAAAAGTGGTATGGACAAGGTCAAAGACTACACCTTGCCAAAACCGTTTAAGAGTTTTATCCACTTTTTAAAAAATGTGTTTAAGACTGCAGTATTTTTGTTGGAGAGTCGAAACATTTAACCAGCCTTTAATACATGACAATTGAATAAGTTTTTTTTATAGAATTAGTCTGATTATACCTAAACAGGATGGATAACTCTTAATATAATACAACATACATTTTACATTGAAATTGGAAAGCTTTAATATTGCTTATTGAAAGATGCATTATGTAATTTAGGAAGGGAACTGAAAGATTTGTCATTCTATTATGTACAAATTAATTATTTTAATTGGATATTGAATTGACTAAATCATTTTCATTTTCAAATATATACGCAATACCGTCTCAAAAATCGAACTGATCCAGAAAAAGAAGTCCAACACAGGCCAAAACCTTTAACTCCGGAACAAGTTTAAAAGTTATGGATTCTCAACAAAGCGTTTATATTTATAAGTGTTTTTGTTCGTCAGATCACTGAATGATTAAAATGAAATCAAGAATAAATTCTAAATTAAAAAACAATACCCTCTAGTTGCACTTGGGGATTTTGATCTAGGATTTGTCGACTAGGCCTTTACGTGACATTTTGAACTAAAACAAAATTCCTCTGCTGTAAGAGCCATACCATACCAAAAACAAGACAATACAAACAGTTGAACACAAATCACAACAGAATTATATTGCACAAAAATTCAAAAAAATAACATCCTTCGTATTTACGTGCTATCATATACATGTGTATATTCTAATTCGCCCGGCTCAACCGAACATGAATTATAAAATAAATTCAACACATATACAGGCTGAGCTCGCAATTGCTTATGCAACAGACATTTTATTTTTTTAAATAAATAATACAAAAAATAATCCGATTTATTTTCAATCTGTGAACAGAAAAGAAATATACAGTAGCCAAGGTTACTCCAATATTCTTAAAAAAAGAGAAACGGTAGTTAACACATATTATTTTAAAAAGTGAAAGGTGGTGTTTTAAAATTATTGGGTAGTTGTCATCTTTGTGGCAGTTTTATGTTACTCAGGTAGGTGTTATCTTTGTGACAGTGTTATACTACTCGGGTAGTTGTCATCTTTGTGACAGTGTTATACTACTCGGGTAGTTGTCATCTTTGTGGCAGTTTTATGTTACTCAGGTAGGTGTTATCTTTGTGACAGTGTTATACTACTCGGGTAGTTGTCATCTTTGTGACAGTGTTATACTACTCGGGTAGTTGTCATCTTTGTGACAGTGTTATACTACTCGGGTAGTTGTCATCTTTGTGACAGTGTTATACTACTCGGGTAGTTGTTATCTTTGTGACAGTGTTATACTACTCGGGTAGTTGTTATCTTTGTGACACTGTTATACTACTCGGGTAGTTGTTATCTTTACAGCTGTTTTAATGTTATCGGGCAGTTGTCATTTTTGTGGCATTTAAAAAACTTGGATAGTTGTCATCTTTACGGCAGTTTTAAATTACTTCGGTAGTTGTCATATTTATGACAGTTGTTCTCTTTATGGCAGTACTAATTTACTCGGGTTTTAATTTAATCATATAGTTGTCATCTCTAAGACAGTATTAATTTACTCGGTTTTTTCATCTTCGTGGTAGTTCTAATTAACTCGGAGTTTTTCATCTTTACGGCATTTTTAATTTACTGGCCAGGGATTTTTCATCTTTACTTCAGTTTTAAAGTACCCGGATAGTTGTCATCTTTAGGTTGTTTTAAATTACTCAGTTCATTGTCATCCATCTTTACAGCAGTTTAAAATTACTCGGGAACTTGTCATCTTTACACTGAGCGGTTTTAAATTACTCAGGAGGATGTCATCTACTCGGGTAGCTGTCACCTTTACGGCATTTTTAAATTACTCGGGTAGTTGTCATCCATCTTTATAACAGTTTTAAATTTTTCATATTGTCATATTTGTGGCAGGTTTAATTGACTCGGGTAGTCGGTAATGTTGATCGACAATTACCTGTCGATTAATCGGTATTTTAAATATATATGAAGGCGTCTTCCGGTTTTAATATTTCATTTTAATTGCGCAGTCGATATGTAGTAGAGGACAAAAAAATTATAAGTAACATACGAACAAGGGCCAAATGTTAACTTACTCCAATTTCTTCTATTTATGATAGAGAGATAAGCAAACTGAGGGAGTCGGCGTGGCTCAGTCGGTAGCGCGCCCGACTCTTGATCGTGAATTCGAGTCCAGTCGGCGGCAGTTCGGTTTCCTGTCCTTCGGACAAGACAGTAAAAACCGAGGTCTCGTGTCACAGTAGGTGTCGGCACGTTAAAGACCCCTCACTTCTCAATGTCCGTAAGTGCCGAGCATAGGCCAAAATTTGAAGCCCTTCAACGACATTTGGCGATGTCTCCCTATGAGTGAAATATTCTCGAGTGGGACTTTAAACAACAATTAACAAAAACACCAAACTGGGAGACGCTCCCTGTAATGCCTAGACTAGAGAAATTGTAAAGAAATTTTCAACTTTTGAGACCAAGAAGTCACCCTTTTACAGAAGCAGACAAAAACATCTACCACCTGTTCCTAATACCAGGGATAGAGTACAACCTGAGGGCATGTTTCTGTGGACCACCAGTGGAGAGCAATTTCTACAAGCTGAGGACATCGACAAAATACTGATATCCATCACCGCTGACAATCTACAGCACCTGACACAGGTGTAATGCTGAGAGAATCTTCTGTGATGGCACATTTTACAAAGCGCCACGAATTTTTTTAATAGTATCTTTACGATACTATTTAGATCGAAGCTCCTGCATTACAAAGCTAGACAAAATGCGTTTTGTAGGGTTTTCTATACAATTAGAGCGCCGTTCTTCATAAATTGTTGATAAAATATAGTTTTCAGTTCGTAATAATTCCATCCAATATTTGATACATTTAACTTTTCTTAATATATAATTAATATATAATGGAAAACGACCCAACTCGGAATATATAGCAGCATTTGATTGTCCTTCTTGGCGCACCGATATTTCTTTTCACAAATCAATATGTATTAATCAATAACTTTACCTGAATGAAAACGCCATGTTTCACAACTATAATTAAAGATACTACAAATATATGTATCAAATATTGATAATTTTGTTTCGACATTAAATTTGTATTTAGTAAAACCGTATCGTCTGCGTACACTAAAAGCATCAAAGATACATTCTTTAATACAAGAGATTCACAGTTTCAAAAAATTCTGTCTCCATGCCATAAGGGTATAAAGAAAAAATTCGGTGAGTGATCTCCCTGAAAAAGTCCAGTTAGACTAGCAAAGCAATCTGAAACATCGTTGTCGAAACTGACACACACCTTAACATTGAAATACAATGATTTAATTATACGACGTAACATTTTATCACATATATTTTGTTTTATTTAATAAGCTTACTTCACAGACTAGTTCTACAAATGCTATGGAACGCCTTTTGGTGGTCAATAAAACAATAATAGAGACGATTTTTTTAATCCGAAGTTCATTAATCTGTGCAAAGCAAATATCGCATGATGTACCATAACCTTTCTTAAAACCATACTGTACATCTGTTAAAACTGAACTGCTGCTGAACACACATGTAGTCGATCGTCCGTGGTAGCCTGTATGTCTAGTATACATATACACATTGGTGTGGTATAACAGATTCATATTAAGTGCTATGGGTCTATCCTCCGTGGAAGCCTCTATGTCCAGTATACATTTACACATTAGTGTGGTATAACAGTCATATAAAGTGAGATAGATGATGAGTTATGGGTCTATCCTCCGTGGTAGCCTGTATGTCCAGTATACATTTACACATTAGTGTGGTATAACAGTCATATAAAGTGAGATAGATGATGAGTTATGGGTCTATCCTCCGTGGTAGCCTGTATGTCCAGTATACATATACACATTAGTGTGGTATAAAGTGAGATAGATGATGAGTTATGGGTTTATCCTCCGTGGTAGCCTCTATGTCCAGTATACATTTACACATTAGTGTGGTACACATTAGATGATGAGTTATGGGTCTATCCTCCGTGGAAGCCTCTATGTCCAGATAGACATTTACACATTAGTGTGGTTAAAGTGAGATAGATGATGAGTTATGGGTCTATCCTCCGTGGAAGCCTCTATGTCCAGTATACATTTACACATTAGTGTGGTATAAAGTGAGATAGATGATGAGTTATGGGTCTATCCTCCGTGGAAGCCTCTATGTCCAGTATACATTTACACATTAGTGTGGTATAACAGTCATATAAAGTGTGATAGATGATGAGTTATGGGTTTATCCTCCGTGGTAGCCTCTATGTCCAGTATACATTTACACATTAGTGTGGTATAAAGTGAGATAGATGATGAGTTATGGGTCTATCCTCCGTGGAAGCCTCTATGTCCAGTATAGATTTACACATTAGTGTGGTATAAAGTGAGATAGATGATGAGTTATGGGTCTATCCTCCATGGAAGCCTCTATGTCCAGTATACATTTACACATTAGTGTGGTATAACAGTCATATAAAGTGTGATAGATGATGAGTTATGGGTTAATCCTCCGTGGTAGCCTCTATGTCCAGTATACATTTACACATTAGTGTGGTATAAAGTGAGATAGATGATGAGTTATGGGTCTATCCTCCGTGGAAGCCTCTATGTCCAGCATACATTTACACATTAGTGTGGTATAACAGTCATATAAAGTGTGAGAGATGATGAGTTATGGGTCTATCCTCCGTGGAAGCCTCTATGTCCAGTATACATTTACACATTAGTGTGGTATAACAGTCATATAAAGTGTGATAGATGATGAGTTATGGGTCTATCCTCCGTGGAAGCCTCTATGTCCAGTATACATTTACACATTGGTGTGGTATAACAGTCATATAAAGTGTGATAGATGATGAGTTATGGGTCTTATCCTCCGTGGTAGCCTCTATGTCCAGTATACATTTACACATTAGTGTGTGTATAACAGTCATGAGAGAGATGATGGCTTTATGGGTCTATCCTCCGTGGAAGCCTCTATGTCCAGCATACATTTACACATTAGTGTGGTATAACAGTCATATAAAGTGAGAGAGATGATGAGTTATGGGTTAATCCTCCGTGGTAGCCTCTATGTCCAGTATACATTTACACATTGGTGTGGTATAACAGTCATATAAAGTGTGATAGATGATGAGTTATGGGTCTATCCTCCGTGGGAGCCTCTATGTCCAGTATACATTTACACATTGGCGTGGTATAACAGTCATATAAAGTGTGATAGATGATGAGTTATGGGTCTATCATCCGTGGTAGCCTCTATGTCCAGTATACATTTACACATTAGTGTGGTATAACAGTCATATAAAGTGAGAGAGATGATGGCTTATGGGTCTATCATCCGTGGTAGCCTCTATGTCCAGTATACATTTACACATTAGTGTGGTATAACAGTCATATAAAGTGAGAGAGATGATGGCTTATGGGTCTATCCTCCGTGGTAGCCTCTATGTCCAGTATACATTTACACATTGGCGTGAAATATAAAGATAACTATGAACAAAGATAACTATAAACAAAGATAACTATAAACAAAGATAACTATGAACAAAGATAACTATGAACAAAGATAACTATAAACAAAGATTGTCGTTTATAGTTAGTATATATAGTATATATGTCACAGACGTGAAATGTAACTAGAAAATTGCATGTGTATAATTGTCACTTACAGTTTCCCTAATGTTCCTTTCTAATATATATATATATATATATATATATATATATATATATATATATATATATATATATATATATATATATATATATATATAAGAATTGTTTTTCATTATTTGCACTGCATCGAGTATAATTGCAATGGAATATGGAAAAAAATTCCGTGCACATTGAATTTTTTTCCATAAGCCATTGCATTTATACCCGATGCAGTCCAAATATGAAAAACAATCCTTATATTTATATATATATATATATATTACCATTTTCTGTTAGTCTGTAGTCCGCTGGTTACGAAATTCAGCTAAACAGCTGTGTGAGACGAGAAGTAGTTCCCCTTTTCTGTCCGGAAATACTAAATAGAATTAAGGTTTATTTTCTTATTTTCATATCATTTTGAAAGAAACTAGTGATATAGAAAAATTTGAATAAGAGTCAGATTTGTTTTTAAATTATTTTAGAATATTTGTCTGCTTGGTAACCGGAAGGTTAAATGTATCAGAAGAGAATTGAAAATGCAAATGGCCGCGCCCATGAGTATGCTGTATAATGTATTTACAACGAATTTGCGTTTTAATTCTGATATATTATTAATGGGATATACTATAGAAAGTTTGAGTGTGACTTACAAGAAGTGAGACAGCTAATATTCATAGTATCCATTTTATTTGACATTTTTTACCAAACAGCTGGGAACCTACGTAACCTACGTAAGTAGGCCTATTTCACACGACCTGATTTCACATGATGCGGGTGACGAATTTTTTCTGATACCAATATCCAGTGAAGGGAAACAAATCGACTTGTTTATCAAGAGATGCTTGACAAAGTTGCACTAGGCCTTACTCTCTTTTTTTTCTGTGCCAGACGGTGGTCTGTGGCTCTGGTCATACCCTAGACCTAGATATCTCGCTGTACAATGTGCTACAAATGTAGTCTCGTGTTTCCGATTTCTTTCTGTAATTTTTGTTTCATTTGTGGTAGCCTTAATGTATGGCTTTTAAGATTAAATATATAAAAAAATAAACATGTGGTATTCTATTCTTTATTGATTCGTTCATGTACTCTTACATTGAAAAGTAAAGCGGTTAGTACTCGGGGGACGCGACTGCATTTAGCGGATTATACAGTATATCGCTCTATATACTTGCAATGAAGGGAATTGCTGTCGGTATATATATATATATATATATATATATATATATATATATATATATATATATATATATATATATGTATATAAGTAAAAAGTTAGTACTCCGTTATGCACAGTAAATTATATTTCTAAATGAATTAACATCAAAATAAACATAAACATAGAGTCTAGCGCTTTCATCCTTCTCGGGACTTGTCAAGACGTTACTAAGTGTTACCATGACGTTACGTCATGGTATTGTTTTGAGTTCGGGCATTTCCGGTTATTCCGGAAATAAAAATAAATTTTTGTATTTATCTGTTTAGTTTCGGATCAAACACTTTTATGAAATGTTTTTCCATATTTTCTCTGTAATTTAAGTCATCTGTTTTACATTTGTAAAAAGGGATACTTTTAAATTTATTGTTTCCGCATCGTTCAATATGTTCGCTTAACGGAATTTGACGTGTATTTGGGTCTCGGATTTGTTGTTTGTGAATCCTAACCCTTTCCGAAAGTCTATTTCCCGTTTGCCATACATCCGGCGCAGGTAATGCAATACACTAGATTTTCGGACTTGCAAGTCATATTATTGTTTACAGTAAATGATTTTCCATTCTTGAAAATTTTACATGTACCCGTTTCTAGGTAATTATAATTATCCCGTGTGCAGACTCCGCATCTTTTGTCGCCACAAATTGTAACACGAAAAGTGGTCTCATTTGTGTCAAATTTTGCGCGAGTTAATTGTTTTTTTTAAATTGTTGGCTTGGCGTCGACTATGGATGATGTGTTCTTCTTTTACAACTTTTCGAATATTGTCACTCCGAAAAAGAATGGGTAAATTTGCTCTCGCGGCATTAAAAATATTTGTTACTCCAGGGTCATGGGTGGTAACAAATGGTAATAATGTATCCTCCGCTGTTTTTTCCTTTGTTATTCGAAGTTCTGTTACTGTTAGTTGCATTGCTTTTTTAATGCCATCTTCTATTAATTTTACTGGGTAATTTTGTTGTAAAAGGTATTCACGTAGTTCTCTTAGTCGAATTTTCCGAAGGTTTTCATTAATAACTATTGCGCAAAGGCGTCTTGCCATGCAATAGGGTATGTTCCGTTTTGTATGTGACGGATGACATTGTATTTCCTTCGAGAACTATTTTGAGTGCGTCAATAATAAATTCAGTTTTGAATCTTCCGTCCACTTTTTCTCTATTTTTCTCAATCCAAAATTTGACTGCTGTCAGTCCTAAATCATGAGGAATATTCGTATAAAGGCTTGTGACATCGAAACTGGTGAGAATTGTTTGTTCTGGCACTATCGATGGAATATGCTTTAAAAAATCCATATCATCTCTGATATAACTGTTTATGATGGGGCATAAAGGTTTTAAAATAATATCAAGGAAATGGCTAAGATGTTGTGTCACTGATTGTGGGCCGGCTACAATAGGCCGTAGTTTTAAATCGTCTGGTCTGTAGATTTCTATATATTTGTTGTTTTGTTCATTAATGGCAGTTTGTATTTCAACACTTTTGTGTATTTTCGGTAAGCCATAAAGATTACTTTCTTTAATTTCATAATTATACAGATAATCCATTTCCTGTTTTGTGAATGAATCCGAATATTTCTCAACTAATCTTTTAATTTTACGTAAAGTTTCTTTATCGCAATAACCGGAAATGCCCGAACTCAAAACAATACCATGACGTAACGTCATGGTAACACTTAGTAACGTCTTGACAAGTCCCGAGAAGGATGAAAGCGCTAGACTCTATGTTTATGTTTATTTTGATGTTAATTCATTTAGAAATAAATATATATATATATATATATATATATATATATATATATATATGTGTGTGTGTGTGTGTGTGTGTGTGTGTGTGTGTGTGTGCTTTCGCTACAGATATCTCGTGTAACTGTGGAAAATTGCATGTTTAATTGTGGCTTATATAGATTCTGTGTTCTATTATTTAAGAATGTACAATTTACAAGCATATTTATTCTTAAGAAGTTGAAGTGTAATGTGGAAAAATTAGTGAATGTTCTGTGCAGTAAATATATGGTTGTATGTGTCCATTTATGGCTTTTGATTTTACGGTAATAAAAAAGAGCATGTGTACTTATTTGTCATTTGTTACGGATTGGAGATTAGTAATGGACAAATATACTCACTTATTTAAGTGTACTTGTGGAAATAGCATTTTTTTTTTTAACTATCGTTTACATATTGTTCTATATACTTTGGTCTAGAGAACATGTACCTATTAGCATGGAGTGTAACTTTCTTGAATAGCAAACCTTTAATTGTGACTTACAGTCTGTTCTAGGTTCAGCCTGATTGTTTTTTGCCAATAAACAATTACATAATACCAAATTTTGTTACTCAAAGCAAATAATCTAATTGTTCAATACCGACATAAATATCTGACTAAAATTACTTACAAGTATTATACCACGGTGATTGTTTACATTATCAAAATCACCTTTATTATATAAGCGGCGATTTTACCAGAACACCAAGATTCTGGGAAAAGGAAACAAGAAATCTTTGAATCAGAAATGTGCTGAAAAGATATATTGATTTCTTTTTTTTTTTTTTCATTTTCATTCCTTCTTTGTATTTTGAACAGTCATTATGATTGTTATAGAAACACGTTCTAATTAATTACTGTGTTTATACAAGTTCCCTTTCTATTTTGTCGATTAAAATTAACCTGAATATTTTGACTAAGGCTAAATGGGAATTTTTCATATATGCAATTGCACAGCGAAGACGAAATAGGAACAAGCCCACCATAACAGTTTTAGTTCAAATATAGATTTTTCTTTGTTTTGCCCTGGGACATTTCATTGTGTACAACAGTTTAAAATACATCGATAATGTGTTACTGGGTTATACCAAATGACATGTATACCAGATATCTTATTTGTCATTGCCTTATTAAATTTACATGTAAATATGCATCATGAAACACGCTTTACTAAACAAAGAATTTGCGTGTGCAGGCGTCCGTGGCTAATATTCTCGCGTGTCCGTGAGCTTACTGCGGAATCAGTGGATTAGTGCAGACTTATTTTGCGAGCACGGAGCTGTCATATTATATATTCATGTAGGTATTCAAGGTGAATCTAGAATCCAGGTGATCAGAGATATACATGTTGTACATATGTGGTGTAATAGTATCAACTATTCGTTAAAAACCAGTATATGTAAGTAAATTATCCTTTACTGATTTTAGAACGTGACAAATCTTTACACAGGTAAAACGCGATTGGAATCATTGGAGCGTGAATCATAAATGTCTACACTTCAAGTTGTATAGGCCGAAGGAGTAATGGATATTTTTATGCACCTGAAGTTTTCAAAATAAATTACATTACAATAACAGTGTTGCTGTAAATCCCGCTTGGTAGGATATTCGCCTATGATACAGGTAATTATTAACCTTATTACTTTTCTGATTCACATGTTAATATTTAGTTGACGTGTTTATATTTAAAATTACAGATTAAACATCATTTACCTGTCCTACGTATAATGCTCGTCATAGTATTATCAAAAATATTAATATTTCAGGTACACATACCTGAACAACGCGGTAGAAGGACGCTTTCAATCCCGGGCAGTGGTTTGATACTACACATGCCTGAACATTTAAAATGATGTGCTGGGGGACGGATCTAGATTCTGTCTTCTCGCTACAGTTTAGACTGAAGGTAATATTACATTAATATTCTGATATCCTTCCTGAAATTTCATCAATTTAAACGATTTCCTATCCTAAAATGATAACAGCGATGTATAAAGCTATAGTAAAATCCAAATAACCTGGTGGGGTGGAGTCTTGTGAACCCTTTCTTGACCCGGACAAGTTTAAACTTTAGGTAATAAAGCATAACATTAAAATTACACTGACCAGAGTGATCGTTCCTGTAAGAGAGGTACTTTACACACTGATAACCATAATTTCATTCCTGTCAGAATGACAATTACACAGACAGACCTGCCATGTTGTATTGCATGCACTAAAATTTTCCTCCAAAGTCTTTAACCAATCAAGTTACAGTATTTCGGATTTTTATAAATATAAGAAGCAAATGTATCGAACTGAATATCATTTAAATCTGCTAACTATAAATTACAGAAGTTCAAATACCAAAAAGAATTAATTCACTGTAATGAATTAAATACTTTCTTTTCATTAAAACTAAAAGTATACAGTAGATTTTTACACTACCTCATACTCCCCTACCTTTAAAAATGACGTCCTCGTCATCATATCAGGCAAAATCAATGGTAAATATTTTACACCATAGTGATAATATAATGTTAATTTATCAAAATATAAAAATTACCAACTGTGCAATGAGTATTTTATTTACCAATTAAAAAAACTGTCACTCAAAGTCTGAGTACAATAAACTTCATATATGTATCTGAGTCAAAATTGATATCCAGCACTTTGAATTAGCTTACTAACTATAACATATATCCTGTTTTTTAAACAATAAGTTACACATGTAATTCACTTATTTTTACAACATAAAAAAGATATATCAGTTTCCATACCCCTAGAGTTATTTAATTTAATTAATATTTCTAAGTATTTAGGTCTATTTGACCAGTCTGAATCTGTGGTCTGTTGAGAATGTACATATTCACCACTAGATAACCATGCTGGTTTGCGTTTTTCTCTTGATGACTTTCCCAAAACTGTACTGGTTATTTTGTCTTCTGTATGTTATGCCTTTGGTGGAGAAATTGTTGGATGAATCTCTTTAGTATAAGTTTGTTCCTCAGATCCAGTGTCATCATCAACTATTTCTTCTGTTCCATTTTTAGTAATCTCAGTTCCAGAATCATGTCTCACTTCAACAGCTGGTAGAGCGTCCTCTCCCTCATCTGGAATATGAACAATCATGAGTTGATTATCGTCTCCAGTAACATAATGACTGATATCCAGTATCTCAGAGACATCATTAACATCACTAGTGTTGTGTTGATTCTTGTCTCTAGTACTACATACAGTGAAATCTTCTTCACTGCTTGTCCTTTGTGTATCCTCATCAATTGTCAGAGTAACTCGTGGAATAACAGACGGTTTGCCTTTAGAGTTCTCCATCCTTGATCTAGTTTTAGTTTTCTGTCTACTCTGGGATTTCTTGACAGCTTCACTGGCTAACTTATAAGAACATCGTAATCTTTCCTTCATACTCTCTACATACTTTGTCATTGATGTTTTCTTGTGTCCTTCCTGATCTAAACCAATTGATATATCAAATGGAAGATGAGGATCCCGTCCGAACATGAGAAAATACGTCGAATGTTTCCTGTTTCATGCAGTTTTAGGCATGTACAGTTGGACCAATATATGATTTCCAGTTCGACTTCTTTTATGATTCCAATGGACCAAGCATGATAATAAGAGTCCTATTGAATCGCTCGGACAATCCATTTCCCATTGGATGATATGGCGATGTTATAGACTTGGTGATTCCCGTGATGTCACATAGTTCTTTCATCACTTTGCTCTCAAAATTCGCTCCTTGATCGGAATGGATGCGTTTCGGTAGTCCATAATGTACCACGAAATTCTGAAATAATGCTTCTGTTGCTGTCTTGACTGTCATGTTCCTAATGGGTACAGTGAGGGAATATCTAGTGAAATAGTCTGTTATTACTAACACATATTCATATTCTCCTTTTGACCGTTTTAATGATACACACCACTTATACACACGAGTGTATGAGTGGTTGAGATGTTTCAATGTTGACCAGTTCTCCTTTGTCTTTGACTAGCGTCTTGTTTTGAACACATCTCCTACATTCTGTTTTCCAAGTATCCACGTCTTGATATTGTCCAGGCCAAAAGAATCTATCCCTTAATAAGCTCAATAATTAGTCTTTACCAGGATGACCCATGTTGTTATGAATACTGTGTAAAACATAATTAACCAAGCTAGATGAAAAAACAAATTGATCGATAATTCGGTTTTCTATCGATTTTTCTCAGTATGCATTTCTTCAGCTTGAATCTGTCGAAGTTTCGAAACATCATTCTGTCAACTGATGACACACTATCTTCTTTTCTAGGCTTCTGTCTATCTCTAACACCTTGGATCCACGGTGATAGTTCGTAATCTTCCTGTTGTGCTCTGATTACATCTATTATGTAATTAATTTCAAAATCTTTTAAGTCTTTTAGCGGCTGTTCTGTTTGACAGATAGTTTCTGACATACGGAACTTGCTGAGTATTGCAAATGGCCTTTACGTAAATGATTCAGATGAGATGGTATTATCAGATAACTCAGAAGACGGTGTATGTAATCTAGACAGTGCATCTGCATCAGCGTTATTCCTTTTAGGGCGATACCTGATGATAAAATCGGAAGCTGACAATGCTGCAACCTATCTCTGTCCTGTAGCATCAAGCTTGACATTAGTAAAGATATATGTCAATGGGTTGTTGTTGGTTAGAACGTTGACCTTATGCCCATGCATATATTCCCTAAACTTCTCGGTTACCGACCATTTCAACGCAAGAAATTCTAATTTGTGGGCAGGATAATTCCTTTCTGGTGGTGTAAGACATCTACTTGCGTATCCGATAACTCGTTGTTGGTTATTTTGAGACTTATATAGGACTGCTCCAAATCCTCGTTGGCTGGCGTCAATATGCAACTCAAATGGTTTAGTAAAGTATAGATAGACAAGAATGGGTGGTGATATAAGGTGACTTTTCAAGGAGTCAAAAGATTTATCCTGTTCTGATTCCCAATGCCAAGGTTTTTGTTCTCTTTTCTTGGAATTCCTTTTTGAAATAGTTGAAGGCATGAGATTGGTAAGCGGCCTTTCAATCTTCGAAAAATTTTCTATGAATTTCCTGCAATGCCCAACAAATCCAATCATTTCTGACTTCCTCTGGAGTAGTTGGTTTCGGCCAGTTCTTTACTTTATCAACTTTGTAAGGATCAGGTGCTACACCAGTGTCAATTACCAAATGTCCCACATACTTCACTTTTCCTTTTGAAGAATTGACATTTGGCTGGTGATAATTTTATCCTCTATGTCTACTGCTTGTATATCACATATCAAAACTCTAGGTGGAATTGTGACTGTTCTTGTTATAACATTTATGATGTGATCTGGTACACTTTTAGTTTTCTGATAATCGTATGCAATAAGTGATGGCGAAATATCAATATCAGCAGGTAAGTATGATGAACCATTGTGTTGTAATATAGCACAAACAGGCTGATATGGTAAGTTTTTATCAGGGTATCCATTGACTATCACAGAACTGTTTGCTGGAATAGTAATCCTTCTAGTCTCTGCAGATCTGACTAGTCTATTATTACTCTTGTATAGTTCCTTTTCTCTTAATGCAATACACCAGAAAGCAAGATACCATGGAGTGGACTCCGATTTCATCTGTGTGGACTCCTGGTATCCAAAGTTGGCAGTCCCAAGGACTCTTAAATTTGAAATGCTATGTAAATCCATGCATATATAGTTATTATGTAAAGCCCTTGATCTATATAGATATAAAATTACTGCACAAAAATCTAAAATTATACAGGTATTATTGCTATACAAAAACCTAGAATCATACAGATATAATTGGTGTGTAAAAGTCAAGAATTACACAAGTATAATTTTCTGAAGAAAAGCCTAGGATAATACAGATGTTATTACAATACAAAGGTCTAGAATTATACAGATGTTATTACTGTACAAAAGTCTAGAATTATACAAATGTTATTACAATACAAAAGCCTAGGATTATACAGATGTTATCACAATACAAAAGCCTAGAATTATACAGATGTTATCACAATACAAAAGCCTAGAATTACACAGATGTCATTACGATACAAAAGCCTAGAATTATACAGATGTTATCACTATACAAAAGCCAAGAATTATACAGATGTTATTACTATACAAAAGCCTAGAATTATATAATTACAAAAGCCTAGAATTATACAGATGTTATCACGATACAAAAGCCTAGAATTATACAGATGTTATTACGATACAAAAGCCTAGAATTATACATATGTTATTACGATACAAAAGCCTAGAATTATAAAGATGTTATTACGATACAAAAGCCTAGAATTATACAGATGTTATTACTATACAAAAACCTAGAACTATACAGATGTTATTACTATACAAAAACCTAGAACTATACAGATGTTATTATAATACAAAAACCTAGAATTATACAGATGTTATTACAATACAAAAGCCTAGAATTATACAGATGTTGTTACAATACCAAAGCCTAGAATTATACAGGTGTTATTACAATACAAAAGCCTAGAATTATACAGATGTTATTACTATACAAAAGTCTAGAATTATAAAGATGTTATTACAATACAAAAACCTAGAATTATACAAATATAATTACTATACTATACCTTAGAATTATACAGGTATAATTACCATACAAAAACCTAGATTATACAGATATTATTGGTATATGAAAACCTAGAATTATGCAGATATCATTGTTATAAAAACCAAGAATTCAACAGATATAATTGCTGTGCAAACACCTAGAATTATACAAATATTGTTGCTATACAAAGTACTAGAATTATGCAGATATTGTTGTTATAAAAACCTATTAAAAAGATACAATAAAAGATATTATTGCTATGCGAAATCCTGGAACAATACAGATATTGTTACAATACAAAAACCTAGCATTATAAAGATATTATTGCTATGTGAAATCCTGGAATAATACAGATATTGTTACAATACAAAAACCTATAATCATACAGATAGTATTGCTAGGCGAAATCCTAGAATTTTACAGGCATAATTATAACACTAAAGCCTAGAATTATACAGATATTGTTGCTATACAGAAGCCTAGAATTATACAGATATTGTTGCTATACAGAAGCCTAGAATTATACAGATGTTATTGCTATACAATAACCTAGAATTATACAGGTAAAATTACCATACAAGAACCTAGAATTATACAGGTAAAATTACCATACAAAAACCTAGAATTATACAGGTAAAATTGCCATACAAAAACCTAGAATTATACAGGTAAAATTGCCATACAAAAACCTAGAATTATACAGGTAAAATTACCATACAAAAACCTAGAATTATACAGGTAAAATTACCATACAAAAACCTAGAATTATACAGGTAAAATTACAATACAAAAACCTAGAATTATACAGGTAAAATTACCATAGTAATACATATAGGGCACAGGAAAAGTTTTGCTGAAAATAAAAACCATGTGTACTAGTAACGTACATCACGTACCAGATATGTGAAAGTTGACTGTAGAAGCTTTTGTAAAATACTGGTCGAAATTTACCTATATTCCGACGTGTTTAGTTACTAAATTGAACAGCGGCGATGACGTGTGAACCGTATAGGGGTCGTCTCAGAAAGCTTAAATTATAAAAGTATTTAGATAGGTCGAACATCGGTCTTTCGTGAAATACTAGTTAATGTACATAACCACTGATAACCAGTTTGGTCGCACCTTTTGTTACCTTTATAGTTCTAGTCCTAGAGAAAAGGAGTAGGGGTATTCATTTGCCCTCCAGAAAAGAACATGTTATAGCTTATTCTGTGCAAAGTTTGAATATAAAAAAATTCAGATACCAAAGTATAAATCAATAGAATGTCCAGGACATAGATACAAATCCGGTAAAAATAGACAAACAAGGACCTCTGGAAAACAAATGGTGGGATCAGGTGCCATGGAGGAGTAAGCATCCCCTGTCGACCGGTCACATCCGCCATGAGTCCACAGTCAAGTCCAATGAAACACGTGAGGAGTGTATCCTCGTCACAATTGGTACAGACGTCTCAACAACCGCCAGCGAAAAGGCAACTCAACATTTCACTTAGTGAAACAGAGTATTCGCAAACAAGACTATTATACCGACCGTAAAATTTGCGGAACGTTGACATTAAACGCGGTTTTCGATATCCCTGTGTCAATAATTTGTCAGTGAGTAGTTTACCTCTGTATATGAAATCTTTATATGTTGTACACGCCCTGGCATATCGGATTATTTGTGAAATATAAACTCCATATGCGTTTGACTGAGGGATATTACTACATGTACTTAAATATGGAAAATTTACGATGGGAGAGCCGAAATCGTCGCGTTTATCGTATAGCTTAGTTGCTAATTTCCTGTCTGTGTTTATATTAAGTAAAATGTCTAAGTATGAAGTGTGTGTGCTTGATTCTGTTGTATCATTAATTTCTAGTTCGCTGGGATATATCGCAATGACATATCTATGAAAATTGTCATTATTAATTGACAAAACGTCGTCGATATATCTAAATGTCAAATTAAAGGACACCGCTAACTTTTTCATCTTTTGATTCAGCAGTTTCTGAATGAAGTCTGCTTCGTATGAATAAAGGAACAGGTCGGCCAATAAAGGAGCACAATTGGTTCCCATAGGAATGCCGACAGTTTGTTGAAAGACCACGTCTCCGAACATTACAAATATATTGTCTATTAGAAATTTCAGCATGTTTTTTATATCAACTTCAGTATATTTATGTGAAGAATCAGAGTGGTGTTTGACGAAATAAGTATCCTGATAGCCAATCACTAGATATTTAAATTTTCGGGTACCACCTTTAGTGAAACACAGTTGTCTATGATACTGAAAAGTCTTTCTTTTAATTTTTTATATGGAATAGTAGTGTAAAGAGTAGAGAAGTCATAAGTTTTGATACTGTGAATTCGAGAAAAATTGTGTGCCTTCAAATTTTCTAAAAGCTGTTTAGAATTTTTAAGTATCCACATCTGATTTACACTGCTTCTGGAATAAGCAACTGTACAGTATTGTTGAAGTTTCTCCTTAACGGCTGTCAATATCTTGGTAAGGAGTAAAGATAAAGGTTTGGTAGAACATTTGCTGGATTTTGCTACGTATCTTTGCTTATATGGGGTTTTATGAAGTTTAGGTATCCAGTATAAATGTGATAGCTCGAAATCCGTTGTAGGTATAACAAATGAGCGTAATACGGACACGTGATTTTGAAGGATCTCGTCCTTTGAAAGTGAGCTACGTGTGTATGTAGGATTTCCAGAATTCGTTTTAAACCCAAGTTCTTCTAATAAACAATTATAGTAATGTGTCTTACAAATAAAAACTATATTATTTGAGGCTTTGTCTGCTGGTACCAGTACATATTGGTCATGTAATCTATCCAGTTCAGTTACTACTTCTGGATCATTAAATACAGAGGGATAACGTGTTTTCATAGTCCCTTTAAGTTTTCGAATACGAGATTTTATCAACCATCGTATGGCTTTCAGCCATTTGACGTATAATGTGATCAGCGATCTAAAGTATTACATAATACATTTAAATGATATGCGAAAAATTCCTAAAAGACGTCACATAATTTGTTTCGGTACCGATTGTTTACGTAAATAAATAGACCTAAATGAATAAAACTGAATCAATTAAATAGATAAAGAAATAAATTTGTTGTAACATTGATTTATATATGTTTTCCTGTCCAAAGTAGGCCTACCGAGAATACTGCAGCGTTAACCAGTGTTGAAATGAAACCGAAACATTGGTGTGGTCACCAATCAATCACGTTAAAGTCTGATGCTTAGCGGAATTGTCTTACACAAGACCTCATTTAAGAACCGATATATGGTTTGATTTTAAACTTTTGAAAATGCATAAACATCATTTATATGGAACATGAAGTTGTCACCTAGATCTATTTTGCTATTCTTTCGTTATGGAAAAAACACAAATGTTCAAAATGTCAAAAATGGCACTTTCGTCACCGCAAATGTCTAAAACTAGATTTTTTCCACATATAATGTATATATTCAGATCTTAATCGCATTGACGTTAAAATTCTGCCGAACTGTTTCCTTATTTCCAAGATGCTACAATGCGGTGGTTCTATATATTAAATTTGCATACGGTAAAGGTGTTTCCATTCAGTTGATTGGCCACATGACAAAATTGTAGGTAATACAGGCTGTTCTGCTGATTATTTCAAACCATCGTCATGAGATGACAGAAAATTTGAAGATTTCCCAAGAGTACAGGGCTCAATCTTCTGGATGGATTTATGTAGTAAATTCTGTGCAGTTACGTATTGTACAAGCGAATTCATTTGACGTAAGATAATGGATCCAGATATGAATTCCTTTGAGAAAATCACGAAAACCCTTGTCCTATATGTACCCAAACGCATTATACCGGTGATCAAATTTAAAATTAAAAAATGTAATACATTTTAATTTAAAGTATCATGAATTATGTTTGCATTCGATTTTAATATATATATCATAAGTTTAACATTTGAAGATTTTTATTTATTTTTTCGTTTTTCTCCGAGGGCCTTTTGTACCCTCTGCAGACGTATTGTCCCCGCTTATTGTTTTATACAAAATACAAATTAAAATAGATAATAGCTATTTAAAAAACCGTCAGAACGCTTAAAAGCTTCAAATATATTATCCATTCTATTACCGTTAAGAACTTTTCTGCTTTTATAAGTTCACAAAATTAGACATCGAACAACGACAGGACAACTATTTAAAAGTTTGAATATGTTGACGAAGGAAGCTTTGTACGTGATGGATAGTTTAATTGATCTTTTGTTGTTATAATTATAGAATTATTACACTGTAGAGCGAAGCAGTATAAATAAAGGTTAGTTCTTGTATGAGAAAATTGATTTCAACGTGTATTGACAGTTAGTGTACGTGTTAAAAATCCAGAAAGACTGTATGAATATTTCATCAAAGAAGTACATTAGAAATTACTTAAACTTAGATTGAATGAAATCACGAAGATATGAGATCGATTTTTATCGATGTTCATGTTTTGATGAAAGAAACTTGCAACACAGTCATAGGTCACTGTCTTTTTGTAATGTTTCAGTCGATATATTGTGACAATGCTGTTTATATGGTGTTCTTACGAGCTCAAGACAATGTAGTTTCCCCTTTAGTTCGATTAGTGGAACACTAGACTTGTAAACCAGGGTTGAAATCCAGTCAGAGGCAACATTTGTGTCTGTACCATTTGTCGACCAAGTTGGGTTGCCTTTTAAAACAACACACAGATGAAAGTGACCTCTAAGAAAGATGGGAACACTCTTTAGATGGATGATGATGATGACGATGATGACGACGACGACGACGACGATGATGATGATGGTGATGATGATGATGATGATGAAGTGGCAGTGTTAATTATTTCAACTAGTTTGAGCCAACGCTCATTATTGCAAATTGTAGAGCACCAAACGGTAATCGTAAAGTTTCCTACCTTTTATGAAACCATGACCTGAGCACATAAGGATAAAATGTCCAGAGAACAAAAACTTAGTCTTTATCTTTTGAACAACAAGTAGTACATTTTAAATATTTTACATATGCAATCCTTATTATCAGGCCTTTAAGATGATAGCATGATCTCTGAACATAACATAGATAATGTAAATATCCCCACTTTCTATTCAAACCTTCATAATATGAGACACAATGCTGTTGTTGGGGATATACGTTGGTTTCTAGAAACTTTAAATTGCCACTGCCATGAGCAGAGATTTGAATTATTTTAGAGTTCAACATTGCTTCAGTGTCACAGTTCAATCGTATTATATGCCGCACATTTTACAGAAATACAAAGGACACCGGTTTTAATGTAGGAAAAGCCCAGTTTCAGTGTACTCAAGAAAAGACGACGTGACCTCATGCAAGTTAACTGGCATACTTCGTCAAAATCTTAGGTTTCAAGAAAGCTACGATCGTACGAACAAGATATGCGCGGTTCGCCTCCATGGATGCCGCCGGAAAAAAGTCTTATGGCGCCTTGTCACTGGACCAATCTCTTGATTTCCCAGAAATTATTTAGCAAAAAGGACTATATATCTTAGTCCGTCAATCTCTTTGCTTAAGGTTATGCATGGTTAAAGTATATATATTGAACCATGTATATATATTGAACCATGTTAGTTCTTTCGGAATATATTGCTGTTTACCGGAAGAACAAACATGGCTCAATGGCCGAATGACAGTAGGAAGCAGATCGTTTTGTTTATGTTTATGAAGGGGCTTGATCTTTGGAAATATGAAATAACTTTTGGATTTACCATGGATGAACTTTCTCTGTTTGTTGCTGTTTGTACATTGCTGAAAACTTCACTGGATGCACATATGTATGTAACAGGGTTATCTTTGGTTCGATAATAAAGACAGACTCCTGCGTCTCGGGTTCGATTCTTTATTTCATTATATTCAATATTATTATGATTATGAACCCTGAAAAATTTATAATAACAATAATCAGTCATGCATAAATGTCAAATATATTTATATATTTCATTCATGTTGACATGTGGATAAATACATGGTCAAATTGACAAAGCCGTTAAAATACAAGTAATAATAAATTGCTATACATTAAGAGTTATTTCCCT
Source organism: Atrina japonica (assembly GCA_030159075.1). Taxonomy (NCBI): domain Eukaryota; kingdom Metazoa; phylum Mollusca; class Bivalvia; order Pterioida; family Pinnidae; genus Atrina; species Atrina japonica. Next base: position 439,956 of record BROG01000555.1, read on the forward strand.
TATTAATGTTAATGTGTTTATTATAAAAATATACATCATAGAAACCTTTATAGATGTCTAGCTATTTTTATCCAACACATAATTTTTACAAGAATAATATATATATATAATGTACTTATATTTATGACATAGTTTTATTTGATATGATAAGAAAATTATAGATGTATACCTGGTTGTGGACCAAGGCTCATTTGGCACAACCGCTACCAACACAATCTGTAGTCTCTATATATGTTAAGATCCTACGGATAAAAGATAAAATAAGGTAAGTATACACTCACACACTCATAACACATACGCGCTCAAATAAACACATGAATACGAATTAATGTTTCGTGATCGCAGAATTAATCATGATAAAATCAGAATGTTAGATCGGAGAAATATTAATAAGAATGATGAGTATAAAGAAAGTTAACTTACAGTATCTGATGTCGATTTATATATGAATGTGTTGGTAAGATGGTGTGTGGCTGTGCGCCGTCCACTCACTTTCTCTCTTTTCGTATATCTGACCAAACTGACCAGGGGATGAATAAGTGGCGGGAATAGTTCCAGCCAATGAATAAACGGATTATTGAACCAGAAGTGACCAATGAATAAAACTGTTATATTTGGACTTACATTTGTAGAGGTCAAATTAATAATGAACACGTGTTTTGTTTACATTCGATAGATGGATTTTATTCGTATATACATATATTAAACATTAAAATATTACACTATCACATGTATATTTCTCGGCACACGGTATACACAAAAGTACAGGCAAGATTCGATGAGTATTGTTCAGCCTCTGGGACTTTGCACGTTTCGCGTTGCGAGTACAGATATACAATGGCGACCAATATAGCCAATCCGCCTTTAATACCTGCTGTGGGACTTGATTTTCCGGAGAAACAATTACAAATATGTCAGCTGTATGACGTGGGAATGTTTCAAAACATTTTTTCCAACACACACTTTTTTTTTATTAAAAATTCTAAAGCTTTTTATCTTCGTAGTTCAGCTTTAACCCAATAAATTCTTTTTAATAAATAAAGACAAACAACAAACAAAATAAGTGACTCAGGAAAAGTGTTCACACACCTGTATTTGAGTCTTTAACATGAGCTCATTCACCTGTGACAAATGGATACCTGAGACAACGACAAACTTCCACTTCAAATTAACCGTTACCAAACTAACTCATTAAGTGTTCACCGGACCTTGTAATTCTTTTCAAATCCGATTTTTCAATCAAAGCGATTTTAATTTAAACAAGTGTTTTGCTATAGGAGCCATCGGCATAATGTAGGGGAATTTCATTTCTATATCTGTTTGTATTTAACTACGTTGTAGGTCCCTTAAAAGGGTTTTACACGACGGAAGAGAGAGGCGTCCTGATGTTATTGGCGTTGTCTTTGTGGTTGTTTTATAAATGCTTCTACAGAGCTCGCATGCACTACACTATCTGGTATTTTGTCCCAATGTATGACAGTGTGAATGAAGAACGTGTTTTTATATTGCGGAGTCTTGTTATCTGGAATTACTAGACTCCTGATATTGTTGTATACTCGTTTTTCGATTATGCTTGTGGTATTACAGGCTTTATATTGTTTTGCTGTAATCCGTCTTTTCGGGTTTGATTTTTCTGAATAAATCGAGAAGCTAGTAGTGCCGGTTTCAGCCCCTCCACCACCTTATATATGAGAATTAAGCGGAGATTGAGTCTTCTTTCCTCCAGCGTCTCTAGTTCTAAGTCTTGACGCATTCTTGTAACTGACCCTGTTGCCTTTTCTTTTTGATGAATCTGACTACATTGCTCTGTATTCTTCCTAGTTTGTTAATATCTCATTTTAGGTATGGTTTCAAATAGTAGCCCCATATCCAATTATTGATCTTACTAATGATATATATGCGGTTTTCCAACAGTTTTCAGGGACGTTTCGGAAGTTTCTTCTTAAAAAGCCTAGAGTAGGATTAGCTTTTTTGCATACATGTTGATGTGTATTCCATTTTAGGTCGTTGGAAATCTGTATACCTTGGAATGGGTTGTCTGAAACTTGTCTGTAATCTTGTCTGATTTAGTTGATAGAATTTTGTATGTTCACGGTTGATAGGCAGTATGTAGCACTTTTTTTGCATTGAATTTATTCCCCCTTCCATATTGTTGAGCTCTTGCTGGATCTTGCCTTGGTCTTCTCTGCTTTGAATGGTTCTGTACAACAAGCCAGGTAAAGTATCATGATTACTGTCCTGGCTAAAATGAGTAATAAAATCCATACCAGGACGAGTTATAAAATTCATATCAACAGGTCAGGTAGAATCCCATGGTTACTGTCTATACCAGGACGAGTATATAAAATTTCGTTTAACCTGGCCAGTGGAGTCTGAAGATTACTGTCTTTACCAGGACGAGTATATAAAATTTCGTTTAACCTGGCCGGTGGAGTCTGAAGATTACTGTCTTTACCAGAATGAGTATATAAAATTTCGTTTAACCTGGCCAGTGGAGTCTGAAGATTACTGTCTATACCAGGACGAGTTATAAAATCCATATACCGTAAATTTGGATATTTTGGCATCGCTAAAATTTGATCACTTCGGTCATACAATAAAGGGTTATACTTTGGTTAGTTAAATTTTGGCCATTTATGTTTATATCATGTTTCATGCCTACCATCTAATCTCGATATTGTCGTGTCGAACATCCAGGTGTTTGAAATATCTAAATATTAAGAGAGTGTAAGCAGAATAATTAGAATCGATGCGTCACAGGGTACTTAATTAATTTAACTACCACACAGTGTTATTTTAAGAGTAAAATCTTTGTTTCTTAGTTCATAAAAATATTTTTTTAAAAATACCTGTAGAAACATTGTGTACATATTTTGGACATAGTTCGGTTTTGGGAATTTGAATAGCGTGGCTAAAATTAAGCACTAGCCAAAATATCCCAATTCAAGGTAACCTGGCCGGGTCGAATTTCATGATTACTGTCAATACCAGGACGAGGTATAAGATTCATATAACTTGGCTGGGTGGAATCTCATGATTACTGTATATACCAGGACGAGTTATATAACTCCTACAATCTGGCCAGGTAGAGTATCATGATTACTGTCTATACCAAGACGACTTTAGACACGACACACGATACTATTTTAAAGTACATGTATCTCCAAATACATGTTATATAGATATAAATCACGTGTTACGATAGGCGTGGTATATTGCGCAATTCAAACTTCAAAAACAATGTTTCATGCAAACATTTAATCGTTCTCGTAGAATTCCATAGTGCTTGCTTATGCACCAAATGGAAATCTTTAACATTCGTTAAAATCAATGAGAATGTGTCACAAAATATCATGATATGAATGTAACCAACTGCTTGATATTTGCACATTTATATGCCTTTTGCCTTTTCACCACTGTGTGTAACACGTGTTGCAATTTAGGTTTTTCATGTATCAATGTATTTCACATTAGCATATATAATTATTATTGATTTGAAGTTTCTCAACTAGTCGTGATGTATCTCTCAGACTTAAATAAGTGTTATTCAGTATCAGGATATGTTAGCCTGCATAGTTAATTGTGTGAATATTGGATTTCTCATGAATATTCATCAACGTTTAAAAGGATTTAGATAGCATAAATATCAGCGAGCCCAGGTAAGTTCTCCATCTTAAAATCTCTTGGAGGTTCCTTGACTCATTCACTGATGGCTGGATGATTACCTTACTTTATCTGAATGGTAAGAGCATCGCACTTTGAAATATTAAGTCTCTCACTTCTAGTTAGTGCAGTTTGGAGGCCTGCTGGAGTTTAAGCTGGTTTTTGAGAGGACGTTTCCTAACTTACTTGAGAAAAGTCGGTGGTCTCCCGTATACATTATAACCGGGTTCTCTCTCCCATCAATAAAACTAAAACCATCATATAACTGAACAATTGTTGAGTATGGCGTTAAACACCATTCAAACTCAATATACTGATGTCTTTATCAATTCTACATAAGTGTTATGTGTACACTTGTCAAAGTAAAATAATAATATTTAGTGTTTGTGAAAGTTGACATAAATTGCGAATATCAAACTACAAGAAATTTATCCAATATATTGTTATGTATTTGTTTAATGGTGTAGAAAGATAAGAAAAAATATTATAAAAGCGGGTTGATAAAGGAGTCAATGTTGAATGTCGTTCGCGCGAGACCTCTAATCAAAGGAGCCCTGTGTATGTAAAGGTGAGTTCAAATAAAACAAACCCAAATTCATGAAACTCTATTTGCTTGTACAGATATCCCTGCTGGGATATGTGGCAGCATATTGCTTTACAAACATTACTGACCCCTAGATGCCCTTCATAGTGTTGAGAACGGACAGCTGGTGATGTCTTCCTGTTAGTAAAACTACAGGTAAGCAAATAATGAATCGTTTCAAATCCCATTGTCTTTTCTGTGATAGAAATATTTTATAACACGGACTTTACGAAACTGCTGATTAAACAGGTATGGTTTAAGAAGATTATTTGGTTCTACAAAGGCATTCCAAGTTTTCCTTGATCTAAAAGATGTTTTGCATTCCGCAGTTTTGTTACATATATTATGGTGACGTCACAAGCTCCAGGATAATTTCCATCTGTGCTATGGCTGTATTTATAGTGCATGCATCGTATCTGTGATGACAAAGCATCTTGGATTGTGTCCCCCCTAATATTATTTGACTGTTTCGTACCTCTGTGCTTTCTAGAGGCTTGATGGAAAACTTTACAACGTTTACAACTTTCTACGACAGCGACATCCCTTTTCTGATTTACCATTATTCTGTTTTCGCCGCGACCTGCAAGGACATTAGGGTCACATTAATGCGCCGGGATACTGATGCACTAAAAAGAGAATTCTGTACGCACACAAATTTATTTTCTTCCATATCTGCAAAAAAAAACAACAAAAAACCAAAAACGGTAACGATGCTTTTTTTGTAGACATATATTATATAGCGATATCCTAACAGTTAGTAACAACAAGGGAAAAGTCCGATACTACTGTAATCTTGTACTTTGTACTGAAAAGCAATAAATTTAAAGTAAAAATAGAAATCATATATACAAGATTTTATGTTTAAAACTAGCCGTGAGGATTGTTCATAGTTAGAAAGTGTATGAGAATAATAAAACAAGCACTACTTAGGCGTGTACGAGTTTGTTTGTAAGCTGTTAATAACCCCTATTGGCAGAATTGCCCATTTCTGTAACTCTAATAACCTTGAAGCTTTTTAGTGGCCCTGTGTGTACCACACACACACACACACACACACACACACACACACACACACACACACACACACTATATATATATATATATATATATATATATATATATATATATATATATATATATATATATATATATAATGTAATGAGTTCATTACTCAAAAGATTGCAACTCTCTCTATCTGATCATAATTGCACAATCTCTCAACAGTTGTGTAGTTGATACAATACGGTTAAATTATGTTTATTGTCGGGACACCCCAAAACGTCATAATGTGTAATACTGAAGGAGAAATACTGTATCATTTCAATCATTTTCATATTAAATGATGCGAAAACGTATGTTGTGCCTTTCTATTGACATTGTAGATTTTTCTTTTGAATATCAAACTGAAGGGAAAATGAATTATTATGACAACAGCACATATAGGAATCAACGTAATTTCTGTTTTATCAGTTGCTTCATAACTGTTTTTTATAATTTCAGTCCATCGTAATAGTATAGATTTGACACCGGAACAGGATACTCACTTGAATCGAACCGGAATGGACAGTAAATACCATATACGGAATATAACTGATAATGCCCAAATAGATATAGTGTTTCTGTCTACAACGACTATACAAGTCCGGAATTGGCACAAACTTAAGCAGAAATTGATCATTGGAGCATATTGTTTGTTGATATTTTTGTTTATTGGATTTCTTTTGTATTTTTCTGAGAACAAAATGTTTTGGGTGAAGATGTATGCACAGATTGTCACTTCATTCATGCGATTTGGTTAAATACATACATCAGAATATACACAAACAAATATGACTTTATCAAGCGCTCTAAATCAAAGCAATACCCGAATTTGTTTACTGTATAGATAAAACTCATTCATTTTTCATGTGATACAGTGCAACAATAAAATATAATTTTTATATTTCCTGGATACGCATTCAATGTAAAATAAATCTGCGATTGTGTTTTTGTCGTTGTTGTTGTTTTTCTCTTTACTTCCGGTTTGCATTTGTTATTATTTTATCACACTTACACTGTTTTGGTTTTGTTGTTTTATTTTTTGCTTTTATTTTCTATATTTTTCATTTTCAGATTTTGTTTCTTTTGTATGTCAGTATATGTGTTTTATTATCTTGTATGTCTTTAAATTGCTCTATACTACAATACTGATACAGTTTTACCAGCTAATAGTGTTACAAATTACCACGTACCAGATTTAATATTTATCTATACAACAATATTGATACAGTTTTACCAGCTAAAAGTGTTACAAATTACCACGTACAAGATTTAATATTTCTCTATACAACAATACTGATGCAGTTTTACAAGCTAAAAGTGTTACAAATTACCACGTACCAGATTTAATATTTCTCTATACAACAATACTGATACAGTTTTACCAGCTAAAAGTGTTACAAATTACAACGTACCAGATATAATATTTCTCTATACAACAATACTGATACAGTTTTACAAGCTAAAAGTGTTACAAATTATCACGTACCAGATTTAGTATTTCTCTATACAACAATACTGATACAGTTTTACCAGCTAAAAGTGTTACAGATAACAATGTTCAAGATTTCATATTTGTATATACTACCATACTGATACAGTTTTACCAGCTAAAAGTGTTACAATTACCACGTACCAGATTTAATATTTCTCTATACAACAATACTGATACAGTTTTACCAGCTAATAGTGTTACAAATTACCACGTACCAGATTTAATATTTCTCTATACAACAATACTGATACAGTTTTACCAGCTAATAGTGTTAGATTACCACGTACCAGATTTAATATTTCTCTATACAACAATACTGATACAGTTTTATGAGCTAAAAGTGTTACAAATTACCACGTACCAGATTTAATATTTCTGTATACAACAATACTGATACGGTTTTATCAGCTAAAAGTGTTAGATTACCACGTACCTGACTTAATGTTTCTCTATACTACATTATCAGATAAAATTTTACAAATTAAAAGCGTACCAGATTTAATATTTCTCTGTACTACAATACTGATACAGTTTTACCAGCTAAAAGTGTTACAGATATTTCTCTGTACTACAATACTGATACGGTAATATTTCTCTGTACTAATAGTGTTACAAATTCCCTCGTACCAGATTTAATATTTCCGTATTCTACAATACTGATACAGTTTTACCAGCTTATAGTGGTACAAATTACCACGTACCAGATTTAATATTTGCCGGATCCTATCACAGTCAAATGGTTTACCACTAATCAACAGGGATAGTGTTGTATTTATTGTACAATTATAATTTATTTTAATTTAAACATATATTTTTGTTCCAAACAACAAATTTGGACACAAGTATTATATCAACTTAGTTATGTCCTTTTCATTACACACAGTATGCTTTCTAATTTGTACGAGTTGTGACGTTGATAGTAGTAATAGGCAGCTCCCTGGCGTGCAGATTCAAATTGGCCGCTAGGGGGCGTCACCAGTGGCGCTGTTTGATGACGTCATCAGAATGCTGGCTTCTGATTGGTCAATTTGAATCTGCACGCCAGGGAGCCGCCTGTGACGTCATACATGAAGTGCGTCATACCGGAAGTGAGGTCATACCGGAAGTGCGTCATACCGGAAGTGAGGTCCTGTTGTCATGACAATAAGGAGAAAGAGCCAATCCTTGAGCTCGGAGGTTAACGAGCCAATGAGAGCCTTCGTTACAAGAGGTCGAGGTCACGAGAGGTCACGAGAGTTCCCGAGAAGTCAACGGCTAGAGAAAGAAGTTGGGTTTTTCCAGTTTTGAGCTGAGAGTGAATCTATTTTTAGAACCGAAACTTTGGGTTTTTCCAGGTTTGTGAAACCAGTAGTTGGTGGCGCCACCGTCGGTGAGAGTGCGCAACTGCGCATCCGCGAGAAGCGGTAGGCCGAGTTCGTAACTGTGAGTTAGTCGGCGAGAGTCCTGTTTCAAGTGCGCAAGCGCGAGAAGCGGTAGGCCGAGCTCGACTCAAGCTTGTACTAAGACTTGTAGAGTAAATGTATAGTGATGGGTTTTTGAGGTCTAGAGTGAATGAACATTGATTAGATGATGGGGTATTTCCCTGATACCATAATTAAGTGATAAGTAATGAAAACCTTATTCACGTTGCTAGTTACCTAATTTTTTCTGAGATATTGTTTGTACATGTTTCATACGATAAACACTAAACCCATGTAATAAAAATTCAAACACTCACCAAGAGGAATTTTTCTGACGATGTTGACTCTTCGAGCTTCGGATGCCAAATGAGCTCTCAGAGGTCTAACTGAACCTATACTCTAGTCATGTGACTTTTTTTTTCTTCTGAGATATTTATCATTTTTAATGCATGGAAAATAATCTTGTCCTATCAAATAAAAAAATGAAACACTCACCCTATGCTGATAGTAGTGGATTTTTCTTATGATGTTAACACCTCGAGCTTCGGATCTCAAATGAGTTTTCACAGGGTGAACTGAACCTCTCTCACATGACTTACTATATTTATACTTTCATCTAATGAAGTGAATACATAACAAAAACACAAAAACACAAATGAAATAAAATTTAATGTTGAATATACGCGGATAAGTAGTGTGTAGTCACTATTTTTTAAACTCACCGCTACAGAATAACACAAGCCCTGCATACCTTTAGTGAATATTTCTTTTCGAATAAGTTGGGTGGCCATTAAAAGGGCCGTTGATTGCTCCGAAAAGCTGAATAAGAGAGAGACTCTAATATCTGTCGAGTAGACGTCGCCAACGACGAACTTCTCTTTCTTTTTCTATCATCAGTCGATTTATCTCGGCCTTATGTTGTCGAAGATTGGCTAATGCTTCCTGAGCTAATACGTATTGTACAGGTACTGGAAGTGAAGGGTCAGGTCTAGGTGTTGTGTAGTCGGTGTCGCAGGGGTCCTACCAGAATTGATCGGGGTGCGTGGCCTTACTACAATACGTGTCCTCTGTGTAAGAATGATTCTCATGTTTCTCTCTTCAGGTTGCGTCTCCATGTCGGATGAGTTATCCATGATGATGAACTAATACCGAGACTCAGGCAGTATTAGCTTATATAGAATTAATGACGTCACGTATTGATTTTTTTCCCGTCTGAACATCTGCGTCTAGACATTTGGCCACCTGTTGTTGACACTTGACATCTGAACACCTGTTTTTGACATTTTTGACACTTGGCATCTGAACACCTGTTTTTGACATTTTTGACACTTGGCATCTGAACACCTGTTGTTGACACTTGGCATCTGAACACCTGTTTTTGACATTTTTGACACTTGGCATCTGGCCACCTGTTTTTGGCACTTGCCATCGGGCCCACCTGTTGTTGACGATGTTTCTGTCTAGACATCTACGTCTAGACATCTACGTCTAGACATTTTAAGACAGATACTGTCACTGGTTTTTATTATTTCTAATTCTATATGAAAATAAAACGAAATACAATAAATTCTAGTTTTATGGACCTGTAAAACATAAAAGACTAGAATAAACAGAGTATATGAATATGTGATGATACTTCGTTTGAGTATCTATACAGTTATTTCCTTTTTTTTATTATAAATACATGTCTACAGTTACTGTACTTCATTTTAGATTTGACATCGGAAGCATACACACGGAATGGCTAATTTACCGAACTTTGATTTATCGTTAAACGAAAGACAAGAACAGGCGAGAAGTCAAAGACAGGCTCACCAGAGAGATCAACGAGGTGATGGATTTAATGCAAACAGACAACTCGACGATTATAGTGATTACTATGAAGTAAACACTCTGAGTGAGCGTAAATCACGTATGTTTAAAACGGCTTCGAATGTGTACCAAGTCAAGTTTAAACATTTTTCTAAAGATGCCATACACTTGGTATCTGAGGTAATAGATCATATGTTGACTTCTATTAAGAACAAACTACAGTGTGAAGATCGGGATATGATGCGAGTCAATATACATCATCCATCTTTAAAAAGTGAAGTGTGGGTAGAATTTACGGATGCTAAAGACCTGAATGCTGATCTACTCATGGATAAAATTGAGAAAGTACAACAGAGTAATGAAAATTTTAGAATCGATGATGGGTCTACCACCCTGTCAGTTATCCATGTCATACAACCTGTAGGTAGCGGGGATGGAAAACGAAAATATCATCTCAGTGTTGATAAAAAAGTCATGCTGAACAAGAAAAAAAGTTTGATACAGATCAAGAATAAAGACAAAACGTGTTTAGCTCGTACTATTGTAGTTGGTCGTTTTCATTGTCACAAACCTGGACTTGGAGATGGAGACAAGTACAAAAACTGGCAACGATATTGGAAAACTAAGATTTATGGTGATGCAAATAGATATACTCTTCAACGACGAGAAGCTCATGCCTTAATGCAACAAGCTGGGTGTGATCCTCAGCAAGAGAGTGGGCCTGAGGAATGGCAACGTTTTCAGACTGTGTTGTTACCACACTATCGTTTGAAAATCTACGAACTGAATACCAACGCAAAACGATTGACATTAAATGTACTGTATAGTGGTGTAGGATCCGGGGCCCCCATTCACGTCTTATACGATGATCACCATTACGATTGTATAGTATCAGTGTCTGGACTCTTGGATATAATTACTATTGTGACCGTTGTGATGTGGGTTATAATCATATAGAAGATCACCGATGCCCTCAATGCTGCTTTCGTTGTTTTGCACCGTGGCCCTGTGTTCCCGACAACACGATAAAACCTATAGAATGTACACATTGTCAGGGGACATTCACATCGACTCAGTGTTACGAGAATCATTTGAAACCTTATAGTAGTAATACGACCAGGACTCCATGTCAGCTAATGACTCGATGTCCCACTTGTCAGTTATGGATGAGTAAGAAACAATTCACACAACACTGCTGTCAAGAAAAGAAGAAAAAATGTCGCCATTGTAAACAGATCGTGGATCTAGATCATCGCTGTTATATACAACGGATCCCTTCTCAGGATGAATCATCTTCACCCCCTTATTACATTTTCTATGATTTTGAGTGTACCCAGGACACCGGAGAACACAAACCTAATCTATGTATTGCTCATCGAGTATGTTCCCAGTGTACATCAGATGATTGGTGTGAGCAATGTAAAACCATGGAGGATCATCGTATTACATTTCGAGGTCCCACGACACTCACTGATTTTTTGACTTGGTTATTTCAAACGACCGTGTATGATGACATACATCAAAGGGAGAAACTTTTACATGATGGGGCTATAGCTATTGCTCATAACTTTAAAGGGTACGATGGACAGTTTATTTTACATCATCTGGTACATCATGCCTGTGAAAAACCTGATGTGATCATGAACGGTTCTAAGATTATGTCTATGACGGCAGGAAACATCAGGTTTAAAGACTCGTGTAATTTCTTGTCATTTCCTTTAGCTTCGTTACCTAAAGCTTTTGGATTGACTGAACTCAAGAAAGGCTACTTTCCGCATTTGTTCAATACAGAAGCTAATGCTGATTACATAGGAGTATATCCCCCAGCTATGTATTACAACCCAGAAGATATGAAACCTGATGTCCGTCGTGATTTTGAAGCGTGGTATCAAGACCAAATTCAAAAGGGTGAGATTTTTCATTTTCAATGCGAATTAGAAGAATACTGTGAATCGGACGTGACTATTTTGCGACAAGCTTGTATGCATTTTCAAAGCATGTGTTTGAAACTAGCCGATGTTGACCCCTTTGCTGAATCGATTACGTTTGCCAGTACGGGAAATATATCCTATCGTCGCAATCATATGCAAAAAGATACGATTGGTATCATACCTCCGCGGGGATATCCTTCACCACGACAGTATTCCACCCTAGCATTACGCTGGTTGAGTTGGAAAGAACATTAAACTGGTCAAACGATTAGACATACTCGTCAGGGAGGTGAAGTCCAAGTAGGATCTTATCGCGTGGATGGTTATCTTGAAGACTCTCGGACCATTTACGAGTTTCATGGCTGTTTTTGGCACGGATGTCCCTTGTGTTTTCCTAACTTAAAGCAAGAGCAACACCCGTTTCATCCTTCTTTGACGTATGAAGAAGTGTATCAAAAGACCCTAGAGAGAGATCAGTATTTGCGTCAACACTATCAAGTAGAAACGCTGTGGGAACATGACTATCGTCAAAGGTACAAGACGGATCCAGAGTTTCAACATTTCATTGATAAAACGTATGAGGAGTTTCCCGACCCGTTAGCTCCTAAAGATGCTTTATTTGGAGGTCGAACGAATGCTACTCGTTTGCTATGTGAAGAAGGAGACATTCGTTACGTGGATGTATGTTCTTTGTACCCGTTTGTCTTGAAACATGGGACTTTTCCAATTGGACACCCAGACGTGATTACTCATGATTTTAAAAGTCTAGATCAATATTTTGGACTGGTACAATGTCGAGTTATTCCTCCTCGTCAGCTGTTTCATCCCGTGTTACCTTATCGGTTTGCAGGAGGAAAACTACTTTTTCCTTTATGACGTACTTGTGCTCAACAAGGAATCGAACAGGAGTTGGTTATGAGTTATCGGTGCTCTTATACGAATCAAGAGCGAAGTTTGTTAGGTACATGGACGACGTGTGAATTGAATAAAGCTATAGAGAAAGGTTATGTGCTCGATCGTATCTTTGAAGTATGGCATTTCCCTGATCAGTCCAATACTTTATTTCGTAGCTATATTGATCAGTTTCTCCAGATTAAGCAACAGGCTAGTGGTTTTCCTGCTCCCTGTCAAACAGTAGAAGATCGTCGTCAGTACCTCAAAGAGATTGAAACGAGAGAACAACTGATCATACGTGAAGAAGATGTAGAGAAGAATCCTATCTTACGGACCATTGCTAAACTGTTTCTGAACTGTTTGTGGGGGTAAATTTGCTCAACGGACTAATTTACCTCAGACACAGTATGTGGAGAGTTACGAAGCATTACAACAGTTACTTCAAGATGACACTCGTGATATATTACATTTAGAACTGATTCCAAATGACGAAGGCCATGATGAGCTAGACATGTTGCTGGTGAATTCAAAACAGATGGATGACTTTGATGAACCCAATGGTTTTAGCAATGTAGTGCTAGCAGCCTTTACGACGTCTTTAGCACGGTTACATCTCTATGCCACCCTAGAACGTTTGGGAGAACGTGTATTATATTTTGATACAGACAGTATCATTTATCAACACGATCCACAGCAGTGGAATCGCACTATTATGAACAGTTTACGAGGATGGACAGACGAATTAGATGGCGATTCTATCTTATCCTTTGTCTCGGGAGGTCCTAAAAATTATGCGTACAAGACTCGTCAGGACAAAACGGTGTGTAAAGTCAAAGGAATCACTTTTGATAGTCGTACCACTTCTACAGTCAACGTAGATACATTGAAATATAAAAATTTCAGATACCAAAGTATAAATCAATAGAATGTCCAGGACATAGTTACAAATCCGGTAAAAATGGACAAACACGGACCTCTGGAAACCAAGAGGTGGGATCAGGTGCTATGGAGGAGTAAGCATCCCCTGTCGACCGGTCACACCCGCCGTGAGTCCACAGTCAAGTCCAATGAAACAAGTGAGGAGTGTATCCTCGTCACAATTGGTACAGACGTCTCAACAACCGCCAACGAAAAGGCAACTCAACATTTCACTTAGTGAAACAGAGTAGTCGCAAACAAGACTATTATACTGACCGTAAAATTTGCGGAACGTTGACATTAAACGCGGTTTTCGATATCCCTGTGTCAATAATTTGTCACTGAGTAGTTTACCTCTGTATATGAAATCTTCATATGTTGTGCACGCCTGGAATATCGGATCATTTGTGAAATATAAACTCCATATGCGGGTGACTGAGGGATATTACTACTTAAATGTGGAAAATTTACGATGGGAAAGCCGAAATCGTCGCGTTTATCGTATAGCTTAGTTGCTAATTTCCCGTCTGTGTTTATATTAAGTAAAATGTCTAAGTATGAAGCGTGTGTGCTTGATTCTGTTGTATCTTTAATTTCTAGTTCGCTGGGATATATCGCATTGACATATCTATGAAAATTGTCATTATTAATTGACAAAACGTCGTCGATATATCTAAATGTCAAATTAAAGGACACCGCTAACTTTTTCTTCTTTTGATTCAGCAGTTTCTGAATGAAGTCTGCTTCGTATGAATAAAGGAACAGGTCGGCCAATAAAGGAGCACAATTGATTCCCATAGGAATGCCGACAGTTTGTTGAAAGACCCACGTCTCCGAACATTACAAATATATTGTCTATTAGAAATTCCAGCATGTTTTTTTATATCAACTTCAGTATATTTATGTGTAGAATCAGAGTGGTGTTTGACGAAATAAGTATCCCGATAGCCAATCACTAGATATTTAAATTTTCGGGTACCACCTTTAGTGAAAAAGCAGTTGTCTATGATGCTGAAAAGTCTTTCTTTTAATTTTTTATGTGGAATAGTAGTGTAAAGAGTAGAGAAGTCGTATGTTTTGATACAGTGAATTCGAGAAAAATCGTGTGCCTTCAAATTTTCTAAAAGCTGTTTAGAACTTTTAAGTATCCACATCTGATTTATACCGCTTCTGGAATAAGCAACTGTACAGTATTGTTGAAGTTTCTCCTTAATGGCTGTCAATATCTTGGTAAGGAGTAAAGATAAAGGTTTGGTAGAACATTTGCTGGATCCTGCTATGTATCTTTGCTTATATGGGGTTTTATGAAGTTTAGGTATCCAGTATAAATGTGGTAGCTCGAAATCGGTATCCGTTGTAGGTATATCAAATGAGCGTAATATGGACACGTGATTTTGAAGGATATCGTCCTTTGAAAGTGAGCTACGTGTGTATGTAGGATTTCCAGAATTCGTATTAAACCCAAGTTCATCTAATAAACAATTAAAGTAATGTGCCTTACAAATAAAAACTATATTATTTGAGGCTTTTTTCTGCTGGTACCAGTACATATTGGTCATGTAACCTATCCAGTTCAGTTACTACTTCTGGATCATTAAATACAGAGGGATAACGTGTTTTCATAGTCCCTTTAAGTTTTTGAATACGAGATTATATCAACCATCGTATGGCTTTCAGCCATTCAGACAGTTGTTACGTGGTCAACAAAAGAAAGTGATAGTATCGTACCCTCATAAGATCATGCGAACGAAACAACATAAAGTCAAAACACAGGCGATGACTAAAGAAGTGCGTGTCGTGTATGATAAGAGACATCGCATTGAAAACTTTTGTACTTTACCTTATGGTTATTGAATCAAGTTTGAATAAAGTTTGTTTTTGAGTAATAAAATTTATGAAACTTGACTTTGGTGTTGGTGTTGTTGATATAAAACAGAAGACAGTGAAGGGTAGGGGTTCATTGATACAGTTGGATCTCAAGTACACGCATCATGGCGACTCTCGATTCTAAAGATCATGGTAGTTTTTACATGACTTTACCTAGCGATGCTAGTTTAAAAGTCTTTCCCGATAATACCTTAGCAGAATTCAAAACTCATTTACCTCAAGCTTTAAGTATGATGGATAGTGAGTGGGAAGTAGCGTTGAGTGAATTGATCTTTCCCAACTTAATAGAATCGATAGGATCCGATGAGAATTAAATAGATGTCCTGGTTCCCCTTCACGTTCCTTTGGAATCCGTCGTGACACCTCAAAATCCCCAGGACCCCTCTACGTATCCTAAGAAAAAGGAAATGAAATATCGTCAACATGAACGTTTTACTGTAGAATTGATAAAGAAACACGTCTCGTTAGATGATCCTCAGTTTGACCATGCCATCTCTAAAACAGATACGAAGTCGGGGATCGCTTTTGTAGGAAGTATTTGGAGACTTGAATTTCGTTCGGGGTTTTATAAGTCTCCTGCTGCTTTAATAGAAGAGATGAAAGTTGGGTTTTCTAGAGCCTTTCAATATGTCATTGATGGTATAGAAGATCTCTCTCATAAAAATACTATTAAATTCAGGTATGACTCAGCTTTAGATCGATTTGTGATTGAGTTTAAAGGCCGATCCATCTATTCCGTTCCCTTTTTAATACGTTTTCCAAGTCTACTAGGTTATAAACTTGGCTTTGAAGCCATTGACATGAATGAGGAGATGACTAAATGGGTCGATGTCACACACATGCCAAAGTATCCACCCGATTTAAATATTGGTATGAGTGGTATCTATGTCTACAGTAACATTGTCGAAAGTCAAATTGTGGGTTCACAATCGTTACCGTTATTACGTGTGGTCCCTTTTCAAACGGTCAATCGCTCAATCATCAACATTGGGAACCTTTTCATTACAATTATGTGAGTTTAAATAAAAAGTATTTTGATACCATTGAAATACAATTGAGAGATGACATGGGACGTAAAATTCATTTTCTAGGAGGAAAAGTGATTGCCAAACTTCATTTTCGTCGTGTCATTTAATCATAAAATGAAGTGCAACACAGGACTTGGGTCAGTTGATGACCGAGAGTCATCGTGTTCACATCATAACTCAATATGAAACCAACGAAAAGAGAAAATGACATGAATAAAGACGCGAGAAAAGAAGACATGAAAAGACGAAAGGGGTGGAAAGGGAAGAAAAACAGAGAGAAGAAGAAGAGAAACGGAGAGAAGAAGAGAAATAGAGAGAAGAAGAAGGGAAACAGAGAAGAAGGGAAACAGAGAGAAGAAGAAGAACAGAGAGAAAGAATGGGGGAACGATGGAAGGACAGGAAAAGATAGAAGGAGATAAAAAGTCAGAAGGACAGAGAGATGAAGGAAAAGAACAGAGAATGAAAAGAAAGAGAGGACGTCCACGCAAAGTATCCATAGAGAGAACAAAAGAACAAAGAGAAGAAGAAGAAGGACAGAGGGAAGAAGTGAAAAGGGGACGACCACGAAAAGTAGAACAGGATGAAATACCTCATGATATTTTAATGTTTCTACTACAATGGTTAAGCGATTGTCGTCAGTCTCCCATGTACGGTGACACTTTTCATTTACAATTAAATGATAATAATGGCAATCGAGCAGGAATGATGTATCATGTGCATAAAGAACAACGACAAGTAGCATGGGATCCGTTTGGTCATCATGTAGACGTACCGATGATACAATTTGTGTTTCAGGACAAAAAACGTAGAAAAATATGATTTTTTAGTGTGATCTAAAAATAGATTTTATGGACCTTATAAAAAGGGAGTGAGAATCCACATCAGTGCCCATTCACTCTCAGACACGATGGAAAGAACATCAAGTATGGAAACTTTATTTTCATCGACGATGGATGCTAGTCAGACCGTCACGGATAGTGCTCCCATGAACCGAGACATGATGGATAGTGTACCACAAACCCATCGGGTAGAAGTGGATAGTGTACCACGAGCTCATCGGGTTGAAGTGGATAGCGTACCGAGAGTCAATCTGATAGAAGTGACAAGGACTCCACCTACCGAAAGGAGACAAGGTGTGACCACTTTTAAACTAAGACCTGCTACCGTCAGAGGGTTATCGTTTCATCAGGAATTAAGAATACCTTTAGCGTTGCCTAATTTTTGTACGTATGAATCCAGGTACCTGACGTTTTAAAGATCATTGGCCCAAATATCTACCGGGACCTAAACAGACAGAATTAGCCAGAGCAGGATTTGTGTATTTAGGGAACAGTGACCACGTTCAGTGTTTTTCTTGTGGCATCTGTTTAAAAGATTGGGAATGGACCGATAATGCTTATACAGAACATCGACGTTGGTCTAAAGATTGTGCTTTCAGTCAACTGGTGATATAAAAAAAAAACAAAAAAAAACCTGTGTGGAGCCTCTCTTCTGGGAACAACCAAGTGCCTGACGGGAACGAGTCTAAATATAGAATAAGAAGAACGGCTATAAAGTAAAGTGAAGTGTAGTGACCAAACATCATTTGAATCAGTCATCAACATGAGTTATCCAGGATTGTCTCAGACGCACCCAAATTATTCACCTAATTGTACACCGTACATAGAAGGAGCTGATGAGTTTGATGAAGTTCTCCAAACTTTAGACCAGTTGGAAGAAAAACAAGAAAATGATGCGACCCAGGGAATGTTACGTGATGCCTTGCTATCCATATTACAGAAAATGAGGGAAGAACTCACGACTATTACAACTACTCTGAAAGAATTGAAGGATAAAGTACAGCCAGGAGTCAGAACATCGTATATGGGGAACGAATATAAGCCTACCCCACACACTCATCCTTGTTTCATTTGTGGTGAAATTGGACATTGGTCTCCTAGATGCCCTAAGAATAACGAGTCGGCAAGAACAACAACAACATCAGTAAGAGTAGAACCTGAGAGCAAAGTAGAAAATCGATCTCGTCAATCGGACCAGTGTTATAAATGTCATCAATCAGGTCATTGGGCTTATGAATGTCCCGAACAGACTTCAACAGGAGTCAAACGTAAACTCAACTTGATGCTCAAGAAGGGAGGCAAAGCCACCAAGAAAGGGAAAGTGGAAACCAAACAGCAGTGAATGTTTTTTAGTACTGTTTATCATGTCAATACGTTTATTGTCACAGCGTCAAGGAATCCGAACCGACCGATCTAGGACAAAAGCTGACGTTATTTTGCTCCGTGCTGTATGGGCAAGATCAACCGTAGTAGTGAGACAAAGTGACTAAAAGTTTTGTTTGCGTGTTCATAGTGATGAACGTTGTTATAAAAAGTGAATCTTTGTTCTCAAAGTTAATGTGCTCAACGTTAATGTTATCATAGTTAATGTTCTCATAGTTAATCAGTGTTATCAAAGTTAATGTTCTGATAGTTAATCAGTGATTTCATAGTTCATTCTTATGTATTGTACATAGTCACAGAGGGACGGCCCTAATCCTCTGTCGACTATCTAAAAAGTTTTTAGCGGGGCATTAAACTTATTAAAATTTGATCTGGTGTTTGTGTATTTATGTCTGACTAAAATGTGTACACGTTTAGAGTACACTTAGAGTTTAAACCTACTGGGTATAAGGTGTACACTAAGAGTACACTTAGAGTCCTGCTCTAGTATCTATAAGGTAGACACAAAGGAGTGATCTGGTGTTTTTACACCATTAACAAAACTACAAAACTAGGAGTAGAAGGAGATCAAGATCAAGCAATGACTATAGACTATTAGACATACTCAGCAGGGTGTGACGTCACACGTCGCGTGAGCGTTTCTTCTCCTTCTTGTTGAACATCGCTTAAACCAAAATGGAGAGCATCTATACAGAAGCTATTTACAGAATTATTCGGTTACAACAGAAGACCAAGTGGCGTACAATGAAGTGTAATCATTACTATCAGAGTCTACTGACGAAACTGAATCAGAGATGGAGGCAGCTGAAACATCAGCAAACCTCGCAGAAAGTCAGGGATCAACTCGACCGGCAGTACCGAAAGTGCTTAGAGTATTTGTCAGCTCAGTATGTTTCAACCAGCTCATTAGAAAAGTAATCTAAACTGTATTGAGATATGCTACATCTACTACTACTCTATAAAACACGCCTTCTCATAAACCCTATCACTCATATTATTGTCTCATAAACCCTATCGCTCATTTAATTGTCTCATAAACCCTATAGCTCATATTCTTGTCTCATAAACCCTATAACTCATTTTATTATATACACTGCACATTCAGTTTAAGGTTTCTTCTCGTAAGATATAAGTGGTCCTGAAAAGGACCGTTGTTTTTGGCATATCTGCCATGATTCATGCACATAATCTCTTGTTAAACGGCAAACACTTCTCGTCCATCTGCTTACGTTTTCTCTCTTCTCTACCAAACCGCAAAACAGAATTGAGAAGTACAATTCGTCTCAGGCGAACATCTTCTTTTCCCTGATGAAAGTTCAGATCAATCTTTCGTAACTTCTCTTTAGTATCACGAATAATCTGCCTAGTATCATATACAGGCTCGATTAGAACAGGTTCTTTTCTTGTTCCATAGTGTACTCCATAGTATACGACATGTTTGACTTTTTTTTTTTTTATCACTCTTATCACTCTTAGACTGATTTCTCCTAGGTGTCTATCACTCTTTGCGTTTTCATTGGTGGAATCACGTTGCCAACGATACATAGACCAATCATCAAAGAGGTCAAAATTGACGAGGCGGAGTACGTCGCGTGCGCTATACTGCTCATATAAAAAGTCGTGCGCGTCTCATTTCACTGCGCTTCATATCAAGAAGACAAACAACATGGCACAGCCAACAAAGCAAAGTTCGGAACTTGCGATTGATATCACTCTCTTTTGGGCGAGTAAGCCGCAGTACCTGTTGAAGACCCTGAAGACACCCACCCAGGAGTGGGAGTATTTTGAGAAGCAAAAGGCCGGAATGACGAGATTCTGTGAAGTTGCTGCGGCCCGTGCAGCAGCAGCAGAAAGGAAAAAGCTAGTGTGCTGTAGGAACTGCTGCTGCTGCTGCTGCCTATAAGGCACAGGGTTTTAACAACCCATCAACAAACGGCCCTTTTCAGGGACACCTAACTTACACGAAAAGAAACCTTCACTGAAACTATGCAGTTTTTGTATGTGTTATACTATAGTGGTAAGTCTAACCTATAGTAAGTAAGTTAATTCTTTTTTACTTGATCGATCAAATTTTATTAGACAGAAATTCAAAACGAGGCAATTCTAAAAATAGTAACATTAAAAACTTGAGAATAAGTTCAGTTAGACTACTGAGAGCTCATTTGGCAGCCGAAGCTCGAAGAGTCAACATCGTCAGAAAAACTCTCTCTGGATGAGTGTTTAATTTTTTATTTTATATACAGTAGTACAAGAAACTATATAAAATAATACAGATACTATTTTCACTGAACTTTGATACTTGTTGAAACGACGTAAGTGAACAACTTCATACAACTTTGTCACTTGTGTCACTTTGTCACTTGTCTCACTTTGTCACTTGTGTCACTTTGAGTCTTCATAACTTAGAACGTTGCACACGTTGCAAACTTTGAGAACGATACAAACACTTGATCACTTTGACAAACTTTGAAACATGAGAACGGTACACACTTGATCACTTTTGCAAACTTTGAGTACGTTACACTTTCATGTTCTATGTCTCTCTCTCTCTCTCTCTCTCTCTCTCTCTCTCTCTCTCTCTCTCTCTCTCTCTCTCTCTCTCTCTCTCTCTCTCTCTCTCTCTCTCTCTCTCTCTCTCTCTCTCTCCTGCCGTGAGATTAGTCAGTCCCTGAAAAACTAGATATCCCATGATTCCATACAAAAGATGGCTACCCTTCCTGTTTTACTACCCACCCTCCCTTTCTGGTTTAGTGTATACACCCCATATAAAGTCATCGCCCCTTTTGTTCCACTCCTATAGTCTATACAGAGTAATCTCCCTTTGTTTCATCTATACAGTCTATACAGAGTGATCTCCCTTTAGTTCTACTCATACAAGCTATACAGAGTGATCTCCCCTTTACCCATTCCTACAGGCTATACAGAGTGATCTCCCTTTGTACATACTCGTCACTCTACAAGCCTTAGTACAGCATGTTCAAGCTTGACTCGCGGTTACGAGCTCGGCCTACCGCTTCTCGTGCATGCGCACTTGATGATACAGGACCACTCTCACCGACGGTGGCGCCACCAACTACTGGTTTCGCAAACCTGGAAAAACCCAAAGTTTCGGTTCTAAAAATAGATTCACTCTCAGCTCAAAACTGGAAAAACCCAAAGTTTCGGTTCTAAAAATAGATTCACTCTCAACCCAAAACTGGAAAAACCCAACTTCTCTCTCTTACCGTTGACTTCTCGTGAACTCACGTAACCTCTCGTGACCCCATCATCTTGTAACGAAGGCTCTCATTGGCTCCTTAGCCAAGATGGCCGCCTCCACAGGCTTTCACTTCCGGTCATAGACACGCCTCCAAGCTCAACGATTGGCTCTTTCTCCTTATTGCCATGACAACATAACCTCACTTCCGGTATGACGCACTTCCGCTTATGACGTCACAGGCGGCTCCCTGGCGTGCAAATGCGAATTGACCAATCAGAAGCCAGCATTCTGATGACGTCATCAAACAGCGCCACTGGTGGCGCCCCCTAGCGGCCAATTTGCATTCGCACGCCAGGGAGCTGCCTATAACTACTGTGGATTTATTCCTCACATAATTATCACATTGACTTCGGACAGAAGTATGGCGGATGTGACCGGTCAACAGGAGATGCTTACCTTTCCATGGCACCTGCTCCCACTTTTGGGTTTCCAGAGGTCCGTGTTTGTCCAAAATTCAACAGATTTATATATGTATCCTAGATATTCTGAAACTTTATACTTTTGGTATCTATCGATCTCAGATTGTTTTATAGTGGAAACCTGTGACCTGTGTAAATGGTTCGTGATATTATAAAAAAAATAATTATTGAACTTCCGTTGAAGTATTTCCAAATATTGTAGGATTACAATGTTTGATATACCGATCGTATAGAGCATCAAAATAAACACTGGTTGTTTGCAGAGTCCTTGCAAGACAGATTATACAATGCTACGTGTGTAAATATTTGATTAATGATTGGCATTTAAATCCGAGATGCATGAATTTATCCCACTTCAGATAGATTTGTCATATGAAAGGTGCCTTGTTGTAGCATAGACTTTCTCCCGGAAGAACGAGTCCGGGCCCAACTTTCCCCGCGGGAAAATGGGCCCAGCATAGAATTTCCGCCTAGGAAGAATTAACCCGGGCCCAACCTTTCCACTAGGAAAAGGCGCCCCAGTATAGAATTTCCCCCCAATTGACAGGGCGCTTTTTTACCCTTACCGCAGGTTTAGCTATCTATCCGTTTACAGTTATATTACTAAAAATATTTCAATCCATATAAGCCAATGACTATCAGATCAACTTTAATTTTTCTTTAAGAAATAAAATAATTGATATTGAAACCTGGAATTAAAATTCATTAAATACACTCAAATCTTTGTCGATTTATTTCATTGATACATTAAGTTGATAATAAGCAAATATGTTTGAAAACATATCTCCGATTTGCTAATGTTCTATTCGCTTGACCAATACATATACAAAAAATATTATATCACACACACACACACACACACACACACACATATATATATATATATATATATATATATATATATATATATATATATATATATATATATATATTATTTTTTTTTTTTTTTTTCTTTTCTGGTAACATTACTCCATTTTATTCGTTTAACCATTTTTATAACAAAACAAATGATATCAATTGATATAAGCCATTAATAAACAAATTAAAGTCTGTGTGTGCGGCGTGGATATCTAAAAAATTGAAACGACTACATTAATAAATATTTTACTTTAAATTTTTAAACGTTGAATATGGTCTTTGAGGGTAGGGTATGGGAATATATGTGGACAGATACATATTTTTTACTGACAACATATATTGTAGTATACTACTGTCAAAAACAATGAAACAACTTTATCCCACTGAGGACTTTTCAGGCTGTTTTATGAGCTAACGACAATGGTTTTCTGATTGAAAAAAAAAAAAACTGAAACGAATACGAAAATAAATAATTCAATAATTTATTAAAACATGGAGAGGGTATATATTCCACAGGATGAATATAAACTTTAGATTATATCACAGTATAAAATTAACGAATTAGTGACATCAATGACTTGAACGCTAATTAAGCCACGCCCTCGGACGGCACTACTTTTTGTTTACAAGTCGGGCATCATGCAATACACAAATGTGTATTACGTCGCGCAAGGAAACAAAAACAGGTAATGAAAGTGGTCATAAGTTACAGTCGCGAATGCACCACACAATAGAAAAACCTATTAGCAACACCTTGTCTTCCATTAGTGTTTTACTTTTGCACATGCGCATTTGATACACATAAGTGCACACGATATTGGTGTAGTAGAGCACAGTAATTCATATTGTGATAAATGTGTACCAAATCTCGTGCTCGTTTGGTATCTTATTTATTCATATTGAGATAAATGTGTACCAAATCTCGTGCTCGTTTGGTATCTTATTTATTCATATTGTGATAAATGTGTACCAAATCTCGTGCTCGTTTGGTATCTTATTTATTCATAATGTGATAAATGTGTACCAAATCTCGTGCTCGTTTGGTATCTTATTTATTCATATTGTGATAAATGTGTACCAAATCTCGTGCTCGTTTGGTATCTTATTTATTCATATTGAGATAAATGTGTACCAAATCTCGTGCTCGTTTGGTATCTTATTTATGCATATTGTGATAAATGTGTACCAAATCTCGTGCTCGTTTGGTATCTTATTTATCTCGCATGTTACTTAGTTTAAAATTAATGTACAAAGTAAAGCAAATCACCCCGGTAGAATAATGATCACTCGTGTTCACATGTATGATACGAGCTTTTGAATTTTCCATTTTTCGGGACTCTGACGAGCAAAACTGAAAAATTCAACCATGAACAAATGAGTAGAGTATATTTAGCACCATGTAAATTGATACCAGAACTGGTATGTGGTTCAGAACTATACATGTAACCATACAAGTGGTTTTTTTCCCTTGCAAATAAGGTAGAACTAGTTGATCTCTGTTTTCCAACTGTATATCTACTTGTCACGTTCCAGACTGAAAGCTAATTCACTGATTTATTGCATATCAATGTGACCTGTGTACAATGTTTATAAGAATAACTCAAATAGTATTTTTTTGATCATCAGATTTTATTATAGGTAATATATCATACATATAAACTTCTATATAGTATGTGCATGGTTTCACTGTCCAATGATAACCCTGTAATATAATAAAACAGTTATAAATACATGAAAATGATGTTTATGAATGACCAATATTCAACATTAAAACACAAGTTCTGCATGGTACTTTAAGTAATAATAAATTGGCAGAATTAAACATTGTGATGATTGATGTCTATATAATAGTGCAAAGGAATAAACACGCACATAGTTTTTTTTAATGTTACATAACATGAATTTAACTGGAATATTAGATACCATATTTGACTAATTAAGCACCTATGTCCCTATAAGTGCCCCTCCCCCTTTTTTTCCATACAATCAAGAATCTTTTTTAACTGGTTGACAAGGAGATATGGACCTGAAAAACTATAAGATACAGCTTATCAGTAGCCCCAAAGCAACAATTTTTTTTAATCTTTTTTACTGTCAAGCTGTCGTATTATCAACTTTCAAGAAAAACAATGATTGAAAATATCAGCATAAAAATAAGAAATACATGTAAGAAAAATATGTTTTGTCCCCAAACTGGGAGATTTTTCGGCAAACAATTGGGGGGGGGGGGGGGGGGGGGGGGGGGGGAGAGAAAGATATGATTTGCGATTGGAAATATCACTATCAGCTATAAAATTGAAGGGAAAGAAAAAGCCCTGATACCTCCAGATTCTATGTTGTCAGTGTTGTTTATGATGTTGAAAATGTTTACATTATTCTGCCTTGGATGCAGATAGCTAACCTCTAACGACAACACGAATCACACAAAAAGTTCAAAGGTGCTTTAATCTTATTGTTGACAGGTGTGGCAGCCGTTGTGTGAATGTGGTAAAAGGCTACAATAGAACAAAAAACACCATAAGGACCAATGAACCACTAAACGGTGTCAAACAACGTTAAAATAACACAAAAAGTATCCAAAAACGTACCTAAAACACATTTCGAATAAAATGTGAAATTATGGCAAAAACAGGTTTCCGTAGATTTTTCAGTCTTTAGCATCCCTACTACAGAGTGTACTAACATGGCAGTTACAATAATGGTACACCATACTTTTTCGGAAACAAAACAAATTAATCACAAAACTTCAAATATTCATAACAGTTAATGTGTGATGCTTATGCCAGTTCAAAACTATGAATAACAATAAAGTTACTGTACTTACATTGTGAGCAGGCATACATATTCACTAGAATTAGAACACAAAAAACATGTGGAGCACAAGTTCAAAACTTCCAACAAAATAGAAAACTTCCACACAGGGAGATAACTGCAATAATGATCATACTAATTATTTCTAAGGGAGATAACTCTAACAGTGTATATCATCACACTCCCCGTTCTGGTATCTACTTGATACCACTACTGAAATAAACCCAACAAAATTCACTCTAACAGCAACACAACTTCATTTATGGGACGCACATATGTAGTTGTCTTTCCGTCCTTGTAGATGCGAACAGGTATCTTTCGTACATGTCCATCATCACTTTCAAAGGTTTCGGAAATAATGCCAAGAGGCCAATTGTTCCGATGAAACGGTCTGATCTTTTCATCAACACAATATCACCTACTTTGAGGTTTGAAACGGTCAACCTGCCATTTACGACGATCTGAAGTTCCTGCAAGTAAGTTTTTCTCCAAAGTTGCCAGAAGTGTATCAGCAAGAAAACGAACACGTTTCCATTCAGCACGATAGATTTCCTTCAGGTCATAATTTTCCACTTCAGCGGGTGCCAATGTCAACTTTCCCAGTTAGAAGCATAACTGGTCGCAATATCATGGGTGAGTCTGGATCTGTTGAGATTTTGAGCAATAGGTCTTGCGTTGATAATCGCACTTTACTTCGGCCATGAATGTCACCAGCATTTCATGGGTTAGGGGTTTGGACTTCGGATCCAATAGCATTGAGTCTAATATGTGACGGGGTAAGGCCGATCATGCGCTCCCCACACACCTCCCATGTGGGAAGCATGAGGAGCATTGAAGATCCAAGTGATCCCGGAATTATAAAGAAATTTACGAACAGCGCCATCCTCAACATTTACATTGTCTATCCTCAAGTCATCTGTTGCCCCCCACGAAGTTAGAACCCCTATCTGAACGAAAAAGTTTCACAGGTCCTCTTAATGCAATGAATCGGCGCATGGCGTTGATGAAGGAGGAGCTCGACATCTCCTCTACTACCTCAAGATGGACAGCTCGTGTAGTTAAACAGGTAAACAGGATGCCCCACCACTTGTTGTGTGCAACACCTCCTCTTGTGCGACAAAATACCACTTGCCATGGTCCAAAGGCGTCAACCCCCACTGAGGTGAATGGAGGTTCCAGGTGTAATCCTATCTTGGGGCAGATCAGCCATCTTCTGATTACTCCGTACTTCGCCGTAGCTTCCTGCAGACGACACAGTTGTGAATTAGTGAGGCCACCATCCTCTTATTTCCGACAATCCATAAACCAGCACTGCGAACAGCTCCTTCAGTCAAGTGCCTTCCCTGATGCTTTACAGCTTCATGATGATGACGAATAAGAAGAATTGACAAATGGTGACCCATAGGAAGAATAATTGGATTGGTCTCAGATGTTGGTAAGCATGATTTCAAGCGGTACTGATCCTGCCTCTACACGCAGTAATCCCTCATCATCTAGAATAGGGTAAAGAGACAGAATAGGACTGTTCCTTGGAAGTTGCTTTCCACTTAACAGACAAGTTATCTCTTCGTTAAAGCACTCCTGTTGTACCTCTTTTAGAAGAAATATTTCAGCTTCTTGGTACTCATGAACTGTTCTGTTTACACACAAATGCCATCCATTGCAATTATCACTGCGAACCTTGAAGGATCCAATAATATGTCGCAAGTAAGAGACTGCTCTCACTACTGATTTCCAGGAAGTAAATTTCTCAAACCTTTGAGTACCTAGCCTCACTGGAGCTTTTACTGATGTCTTCTGCACAACTATCTGAGGTTTCAGTTCCTTGTCGTTTTCTGGATCAATCAAACGGAAAAACAACCATTCCCTTGCTCCTCATGTGGGTTTTCGTCTCGCAACCACTTAGGACCAGTGATCCAGGGACTGTCAGTCAAATCGAGAATCGATGTAGTTCGTCTTGTACCAGAATCAGCAGGATTCAGGTGTGTAGGAACAAAAGACCACTGAGACGGTGATGAAATCTTGTGTATCCGCTCAACCCTGTTGCTCACATACATATAAAATCTCCTAGTAAGATTGCCTATATATCCCAGTACAACCTTACTGTCTGTATGATAGCGAATCGTACTGAGACTAATTTTGAGGTGACGAGATAGGAATTCACCAATTTGGATAGCTAAGACTGCACCGCACAGTTCTAGTCTTGGAATTGTATGGCCCTTGTAAGGTGCAAGCTTCGACTTGTGCCATCAGGAATCCTATATATGAAACTCCATTGGAGTCTTTCACTTTTATAAAACGCCACTGAAGCAATCGCCACTTCCGATGCATCACAGAATATATGTACCTCATAAGTGTCAGCAAGACTGATGGATAGTGGCACGTACATTCGTGGAATTTCTGACAAGATGTAGCGCTTGCAAAGATACTAACCAGTCTTTCCATTTCTTCTGATGAGATTCCTGACAACGGTTCATCCAATTAGTCCCAGATGGTAGTGGCATCTCTCAAGAGGATTTTCCACTGATGGTGATAGGAGCAATGAATCCGATTGGATCATAGATGCTATTAACTGTTGATAAGAGTCCTCTACGAGTATATGGCTTGTTATCAGCAATTACACTGAACAGAAAAACAATCATCGTTCAAGTCCCATGACATTCCGAGACTGCGTTGAAGGGGAAGGGCATCTTCACCTAGATTAAGGGATTTAATGTTTTTTTCAAGATCTTCGTTAGAAAATGAGCTCATCACACTGGTGCAGTTTGATGCTATCTTGTGTAGCCTGAGGTGTCCTTCTTCCTTCAGTGCAGCCTTGGTTCTCTGTATGAGGTCGACAGCCTCTTTGCTGGTAGGAAGGGAAGTCAAGGCATCATCTACATAGAAATCGTTACACACGAATGCCTTCACATCCTTGTCAGCATTATCCACTGTCGTCTAAGTCCATATGTTGCTATCGATGGTGAGGGACTGTTCCCGAATACATGCACTTTCATACGAAACTCTATCAAAGGGCAGTCCAAATTGTTGTCCCGATACCAAAAGAATTTCAAATAATTACGGTGGTTCTCCTTTACATAAAACTGGTAAAACATTTGTTCCACATCAGCCATGACAGCAACTCTGTCTTATCTGAATCGGAGCAGGATCCCTAGAAGATTGTTTGTTAAGTCTGGTCCAGACATCAACACACTATTGAGAGATACATGTATACCCTCGTACACGGCGGATGAATCAAACACCCCTCTGATCTGATCAGGTTTGTGAGGGTGATAAACACCGAAGAGTGGTTGATACCAGCAGTTCTCTGTGGGTGTTGAAGAAGCCACTTCTGCTGCACCACCGTCCAGTACCCTTTTCATAAATGTCAAGAAATGCTTCATCTTAGTTGGGTCCTTGCGTAGGCTAGCATCTAGAATTTGCGCTCATTTCCAAGCCTGATATCTATTGTTTGGCATCACCATCCTTGGGCTTCTAAACGGAAGAGGAGCGGTCCAGTGCCCATTGTTGTCCCTGTAGAACTCCTTATCCATCAAGTCTAGAAACATCCTATCTTCGACTGACAGGCTAACTTGATCGTCATCAGCGGATTTGAAGAACACGTTATCACCCTTGAAGTCATTGTTAGATTGAGTAGTTATCACAGAACCAATATGTTCTTTCACATGAATGTTGTATCTGCATGGTTCAAAACACAGTACCACGTCCGTTACTTAGCACATGAGTTTTGTTCACGTTCAGCGTATCCGGTTTGTGTGCATAGCCGAGGCAGACTTCACCAATGATGGCCCATCCTAGGGCAAACCTCTGAGCGAAGGGAGAACCTCTGAGTCCGAGAATTTGATCCTTCACATGGTGAACTTCTGGAAGATCCCTACCTATCAACAACTGAATACTTGCATTTGTGTCCAAAGGTGGTATGGATGAAGCTATACGTTGTAAAATGAGGATGGCTCATGGCGACTTCCGGAGTTGCGATTTCGGACCTTTCTTTAGGAATGTCGTCGCATTCAATTACGACTGGCAAATCAAATGCAACAGCACTATCGATACATCTTACTGTGAGGTCTTTAGCTCGTCTACCAACCAAAGTTGTACTGCTCTGAGAAGATTTCAGAGTGTGTATGTCATCGGCTCATTAGCAACGTCAAGACTATCTGAAGAGTGACGAAGTTGCAAGTGTACCACTGCTTTGGTCATCTAAAAATTGCGTATATACGTATTGCCTGATCAGCGTGTCCCTTGGGATACACATCAACCAACAGTGTCTTCCCACACGATCTACCTCTGAAGTTCTGGCCACAGATTTTGGTGCATTTACTTTCGATAGAGTCAGAATTGGAGAACTTCTCCCCAGCCATCCGTCCTCTGAGGATCAGTTGTTTGTTTGTCCACGTGCATGGCTGATACATGGGACTTACTGCCGCAAAGGTTACACTTAACGTCCATGTGACAGTTCTTGAAACCATGTTTGTCTGACATACAACACTTAAAACATATGCGTTTTTCCTTTAGAAACTGTTTCCGCTCTGCCGAAGACTTCAATTTGAAACTTCTACATTCGTTTAAAATGTGTCCTGCCTTATGTATCGGACATCGCATAATGGTATCGTCTTCTGAAACATCGACTTTACGAGTGATAATATGATTGTTTTTTTCATCACGATCCTTCCGGATGTACCATGTAACAGGTTGACTTTGATATGTAAACGCTGGGTCGTTTCTGATAGCGCTCATGTCCCGGATAAAGGTAACAAAATATGAGAATGGTGGAAATGACACTGTGTACGTCCTTTTGTACTTTGAGGCGTGATTGGTCCACTTCCCCTGAAGACAATAGGGTAGCTTCTGCACTATCGGATTAATGCCAGAAGAAGAATCGAAGTATGCTAGTAACGTCGAATACTGTGGGTTCGCCTTCGCTGACTCGACTTCCATGAGTAATGTCAAGTAGATCATATAACTTGCCTGAATCCTTGTTAGTTAAGTGCGGGAAAGGCGTTCAACTTATTCTTTAACGCGGGACTCTACCATCTCAGGACGTCCGTACCTTTCGTGTAGACGGTCCCATATACACTTAAGTCCTTTGTCAGCATCACCAACATTTGCAGCACGGATGCTTACGAGCAAATTTAGACGAATTCGGACCAAGCCATTTCACCAAGAGATCCATTTCCTCGAATACAGACACTTTGAGTCAGTAGTAATACTTTTGAATGTAGCCTTCCATTAGGAGAATGATTCCGGGTAAGTCATCAAAGTTTGTGAATCTTGTGAGAAGAAGATCCTTACGAAGGAGAAATTGAGTAATATCAGAGACTACTGCAAGTTGCACAAGTTGTTGGTTGCCAAATGTCTGAACGGATGGTTCAAACTTTGGTGTGGGTTGTCCACGATCGAATGTATGTGTCGATGGTTCGGTCCCCTAGGCGTTGGTCTGAAACACATGGGGGTATAGGGAGACGGAGTATGGTAAATATTGTCATGCGGTTGAGGTATAATCAAATCACCTGGGTCAGAAACGGCGAGATTGTCGACTGATTGTATATATTTACGAGTGAATTCAGTTCGGTCAACTGGTTCACTCCGTGCCTCATCCACAGTAAGACCTCTATCATGTAACTCAAGTGTTTCAACCTCTTTATTGGCTACAGCTGCCTCAGTTTGTTGTTTTAAGAGATCGATATGAAGCTCAAGCTCTGCCTTCTTTCTCATGGCAGCAGCCTTGCTGGTAGCCTCTTGTTCTTCCATTTGAATCTTTTTGTTTCATAAGTTCGGTTTCCTTACGCATATACTGATATCTTGTCAGTTGCGCCTCTGCCTTGGCCTTTTTCCTAGCCCATAAAGATGATGAACCCGATGATGCCAAAGACATGTTCTCTGTAATATCTAATTTGATATTCTTTATTTGAAACAGATTTTTGTCTACAAGATCCTTGGTTCTTTTGTAATATAACACATGTTGATTTAACTCTTTCAAAGATTCGTTTGTATTTGTTTGTGTAAGGTATTTTGTATATTCATCAGCAAACTGACAGAAAGTCTTAAAAACTGAATCTATTTCAGTCTCCAAATCACTCAGTGCTGGTACAGATTGTTCACAAGTGGAAGATTTCAGCAATAAAGCTTCTACTTTCTTCCAAGAATCACTAATATGCTTTTTGAGTTCACTACACTTTGTCTCGTAAAGTTCCTGTCCCTTTTCAGTAAGTACACGCACACTCGCTTAGTAGACTGTTCATCTGTGGCTGGTACAGCCTCGCTTTCAAACATCTTGGAGTCCTCCGTATGAAATGTATGTCTACAAATCCTTTTACTATTCTGCCTTGGATGCAGATAGCTAACCTCTAACGACAACACGAATCACACAAAAAGTTCAAAGGTGCTTTAATCTTATTGTTGACAGGTGTGGCAGCCGTTGTGTGAATGTGGTAAAAGGCTACAATAGAACAAAAACACCATAAGGACCAATGAACCACTAAACGGTGTCAAACAACGTTAAAATAACACAAAAAGTATCCAAAAACGTACCTAAAACACATTTCGAATAAAATGTGAAATTATGGCAAAAACAGGTTTCCGTAGATTTTTCAGTCTTTAGCATCCCTTACTACAGAGTGTACTAACATGGCAGTTACAATAATGGTACACCATACTTTTTCGGAAACAAAACAAATTAATCACAAAACTTCAAATATTCATAACAGTTAATGTGTGATGCTTATGCCAGTTCAAACTATGAATAACAATAAAGTTACTGTACTTACATTGTGAGCAGGCATACATATTCACTAGAATTAGAACACAAAAACATGTGGAGCACAAGTTCAAAACTTCCAACAAAAATAGAAAACTTCCACACAGGGAGATAACTGCAATAATGATCATACTAATTATTTCTAAGGGAGATAACTCTAACAGTGTATATCATCACATACATCTCTTTACAATTTCATAAACATACAAGATTGCATAAGCCACATCTTCACTTGTCAAAAATGATACATTTACGAGGTCATTGGCATGTGACCTCTTGTGGACTGCATCAAATTCTTTGTTACAATGCTTGCATATCATAAGTATGATCACTTAAACAAATAGACTCTAATGACACTATTAAATTTCACCTATGATCCAGAGATTAATATTATCAACATGCGGGTCCTTTAAAAGGACCCATTCGGAATACAAAATCTATTTTCCCCCAGTTTTTAGCAAAAGTTTCCCAATTAAATTCACCACGTCCTTCACATTCAGTATTAAATGATGAAAAACAAGACTTAAGTACATGTATGAACTGCACTTTGAAGTTTTCAGATGAAATCCATGTTGTCAGTTAAATAAGAAAGGCTAAATGAATCACAAGTTTTGTGTTTTCAGGGATTTTCCAGTTTTGGGAATAGGGCTTGAATTGGGAATTTAAGCCACATTTTACCGAAATTGGAAAATCTAAAAATACATAAAACTATGTGAAAATGCAAGATTTTGATTTGAATTGGGAAATTTCAACTGCAAATTGGGAACAAATACATTGTTTTTGCATTGGGAATGGGGCCTTATTTTGGCCCCGTATTATAGGGTGGAAAATCCCTTTGATATCGCAGCTGTGTTTTTGTTCATTCTGTTTTTTTTTATTGGCTATAGATCCTAAATTTATACATACTGAGTAATAAATGATATAAATATTATTATCCAATAGATATATATACAAATTAGTAATAAAATCAGTTCAAATACTTTTATTTGATCTAAAGCAAAACAATATAAATAGCGATTCATATGTGATAAATTAAAGAAAATGTTGGACTGACAATTTTTTGTTTCTTTTAAGTGTTTTAAACTTATAGTAACATCTAAAAAATATGTACAGAATCACACCAAAACACAGGATGATGGACAGGGAGTGAAAACAATAATTCACATGAGCCTTTGGCTAAGGTGAGCTAAAAATCATAAATAAATTTAAAAAATAATTGAAACATCTCACTTACTAGTATTTTGATAGGAAAATAATTGTTGTCAACTATTGGCAATCCACCAGATCCAGACTGAAATTTGGGATGATGAACAGCAAAACCTTAAAAGATAGATTGATTTTTATGAATTGATGTTTGAAATTAGAAAAAAAAAAAATACAATAGTAATGTATATACATGTAGGTCTACCAAGATAACGTGACAGATTGTAGTTCATACTCCAATTAAAAGCCATAGTACAAATATCTCACTGCCATTTCCCCCAAAACAGGGGCGAGGTAAAACATTTTATCTTAATGCTTCGATTTCCAGCAATACTGCTTGTTGTAATTCTGATATTTTTGTGTCAAAAACATGCCTTTCATCACAGTCTGCTTATGATTTGATTTAGACATGTGTTTGTTACAATTTGCCCTATATTGGATTTGTTTAATTTGCTTGTTTGTTTTACATCACACTCAACAGTTATACAGTTGGTGGCCCTAAGATCTTAATGGTAGAGGACAGAATGGAAGAGGCCACATGCGTTCCACAAGTGAATTTAGTACCTGACAAGCTTTAATTTATTCAGTATGACATTAAATCAGCTTAGCTTCCAGGAACACCCAATCTAGTTAAAAACTGATCAACAACCATTATTTGATATGCCATGTACAGGATCCAACGCAATCTGCTATGGGGTCATATGCAGTTGACCTCTTAGATTTGTCATTTTTGACCAATGAAAAAGTGACTTACAGAATCTTGTAAGTAATCAAATGGCAAAGAGATATAAACATTGTTCATTATAAACACTGACCACATAAAATCTCTATTTACAGAATTCTTTTCATAACATTAGATACATGTAGGTTCAAATCACCAAAATTATTACAATTAAATTTTGTGAACTGACCATTTCATTTTTATAAAATAGATTACTGTACATCTCTTTTCTATTCAATTTTGCAAGTCCCATTTTCATTGGTCGAACATTACAGAGCTATGCGGCATATGAGAAAACTGGAATTGTGAGAGGTCGAGTTTTAATTAGAATGAGCCACACTCAAACCCATAAAATGAATAGACATGTATATAATATGATATTTGTTTGTTTGTTTATTGTTGTTTAACGTCCCACTCAAGAATCTTTCACTCATATGGAGACGTCACCAATGCCGGTGAAGGGCTTCAAATTTTGGCCTATGCTCGACACCTATGGCCATTGAGCAGTGAGGGTTCTTTAAACGTGCAGACACTCACTGTGACACGGGACCTAGGTTTTTACTGTCTCAGTCCGAAGGACAGGAGCGTATCCGGGTTGGTAACCATTTCACATACTTCCCTGCCCAATCCGAGGATCGAACCCGGGTCGCATTGGTGAAAAGCGAGTGCGCTAACCACTGCGCTACCCGGACACCTTTATATAATATGGTATTTAATTTGATATTCAGATATAGACTGAGTAAAAGAGATTTCATTTGTCATTGTACATAATATTTCATTCATCATCATATTCATCTGCATCAGCATTATTAATTATTATTCATGACACAATATTTGTTCATGCCAATCTTCATTTACTAGAACTGGATTAAATTATTGCATACTATAAGTATAAATGTTTCAATAGCTTAAATAATTTGTCCAGGGCCCGAAATCACCAAATTTACTCAAAACTCAAGCTCAGCTTTTATTTCATTATTTTGATTATACATGTATAATCGGTGTAATACTTTTTGTTTGAGTAATTAGGAAACTAGGGCTGTGTATTGATTGAAATTTTTTGATACAATATGTATTGAATATTTGTTTTTTCAATACACAATACATATTGATGTATTGGTCAAGTCTAAAAAAAATTTAAGTTTAATTTAAATTTAATCAAGTTTAATATACATCTTCTGTGTTAAAATTCTACATATTTGTGTTTTCTGAAATCATTACCAAACATGGCTGGACTTTCTGATCCGATTTTAAGCAATTTTTTTATTGTGGTAAAATAATAAGCAGAAGTCCTCCCATATACTTTCTTCATAGCAAGATCTTGTGAAATTTTCACTGCAGTTAAGCAATCATTTTACCCATCTATTTCTTATCGCTGAAGTCTGATATTTGTTGATATGCTAACTTGATCTTTTAGATTTATAAATCCATCGTCACTAAGTTATGACATGACATAATTCCATTTCTATGAGACATTTATTCTAGCTAACCATCATTTCTATTTTTGTATTCATGTCATGTCTCCATTTTTAACATAAAAAATGTAAGAAGTTCAGTGATTGGTTGATCATAATGAAACAACGAATATGCATTCATGATCATCCAATTAGCTTTAAATTGGGATAGAAATTCGGCCTAAACTCAGAGGCGACATGGCCACGGGATGTATATACATGGGCTCTATTTTGGTCCATTTCACACAGATGCTGAACAAATTCAATGCGATTTATAAACATATTAAAGGCCTATAATAAGACTGTCCTGTGTACCTATACAGACAGTTTTGTGTATCAATATATTGAAAGGACTAGTGATACGCATATGATATGCATCACACTTATGATTTTACTGTAAAAAATTAATAAATATGTACTCAAAATTTTAGTACGTACTCAAACAATTTATTAATATTTTTAAAGTTTCTTTTAAATGAGCAATATCTTTTATCATTATTTACACATTATATGCAGTCAATATATAAACATGTCCAGTTACAGAATAAAGTTCATGTGTGTTTTAGCTTAAAATCAGGAAAAGTTAGTTGAGCTTGAGTACTGAGTAAATTTGGTGACTTTGGGCCCCAGTAATTAGAATATATACAAATCTTACCTCCCATTTATGATCATCTGTTTGAATGAATAAGCAAACATTCTTCAAATAGAGTATAGATCAGGTTTAAAATTTCATCCACTGTCAAGGTAATTCCTGTGTGCACTTAATGATATTGATGAAGTTTTCCATGGTTCAATTCTTCAAGGGAATGCATGCAAAGTTTACTTTCATCTTCAACAGCAGAATACTAAAATTAAATTGAGGAGAATGACAGAAATTATTACCTATTTATGTGTACATACTATTATACATAAGATTTGCTGTTTGATGTCCCACTCAAGAATCTTTCACTTAAATGGAGACATCACCAAATGTCGGTGAAGGGCTTCACATTTTGGCCTATGCACAGCACTTAATTATGGCCATTGAGAAGTGAGGGTTCGTTAAGGTGCCGAAATCTACTGTGACATGAGACCTCAGTTTTTACTGTCTCAGTCCAAAGGACAGGTAACCAACCTGCTGCTGGCTGGACTCGTACTCACAACCTCAGGCCTGATTTTACAAAAAAAAAATAATTAACATTCGACTGGGGAGAATTTCAGTCTGGGGGTGCTACATCATGTGTACATGACAATTTGTTATTATAAGATAATCAAGATGTCAAAACAAATTTTCCTACACTGAGCAGTGCAAACAATTTATTTTTTCTCATCACTCCATACATTTTAGAGCCAGGAATTTCATAGAATAGGTTTGTTTTGGTTACTTTATGACTTTAATTGATATCAGTCATAAAGTAACCAAACAAACCTATTCTATGAAATTCCTGGCTCTAAAATGTATGGAGTGATGAGAAAAATTAAATTTTTAAAAAAAACAAACAAACAAATATTGTTAAATTTTCTTCAACAAAATAAGATACTTTTGTATAAATTAAACATTATAATATCACAGAAAATATACTCAAATACTAATATATTTCTAATATGCTATAAGATTTTTCCCAAACTGTGGAAAATATTGAAAAATTCCCGATAGGAAAGGTATGGACATTGGTACAGGACTATTTCTGAAGCCATTTTTAATTAAATGTTGTCACCAATGGAATATGCTGTTGAGTTTGATTTCCCACCAATGATGAACAGATAACAAACATTTGGAAAGCCTCAGTTTTATCATTTGAACATACTGCTATAAATCTAGCATAAATACAGGTATTTAAATTTTGGCGAGATATTAATAGTTTGTTTAAAAAATTAAAGGTGGCAAGTACTATACAACTATGTCAAGGCTACCAGTAATTTGAAAAATTAATAGTCCCCTGCCTAGTTCATATTAAATATATCACTGGAGAAATATACTGTTGACTGAAAAAAAATTCAGGGACTAATAGTAATAGACCCATAATGAGAAATAGGGTCCTTCGAAAGGAAGGCGGGATTATTTACTTGAAGCTGTCTATCTGCCGGACTAGATGTTAATTGACTGAGCGTCCGTAGTAACTTGACCCCAAGAACAGAGTTTCCGGATTTACGATATCCAATGGAATCGGACGTTACAATTAGTGTTTTGGCAGATTCATTCGGTAATAAGCTGGTGCACGGCGATTTTTCAGTGTTCCCAGCTGTTCTCGCCACCGGACAAGAAACTCTCTAGTGACAAAGTTGTGAAAGCTGCACGTCTATTCTTGGGATCCCGGCTTTACTTGAATGTGATTTGTATAAACTATTTTAGTTTATTCTATGGACAGATAACTTCAGGGACTAATAGTAATAGACCCATAATGGGAAATAGGGTCCTGTACCCTTTCAATTGGGAATATTATGTCACAATGGGCTAAATTAATTATGGTGATTTTACTAATAATATTAAAATAAAGATACAAAACTGTGTGCTTAATTTACCTTTTTTTATTAAACTACCATTATGGATTTAATCAGAAGAAACGAAGGTATTACGCAGCTTTTTATCTTTGTCTATATGAACATATTGGGAAATTTTTGCTCAAAATTGGGAAAAATATAGCTGAATTTGCATTATGAGTGGGTCTTTTTACCGGGCCCACATGTTAATTATATTAATCCATGCATTTACCTTTAAGATATCATATGATATATGTCTGAACCAAATATGGTGTGCCAAGGTGAAGAATAAGTTGACACAACAGGGTCTTGTTGGAGAAATGACGAACAGCCATGCCACCTGTATTAGACAATCATACATGCATGAAAACCAATGCACTACCAAGAAATAGCAATACTAACATATTGTATACTTTAAGAGATAATATTTTAACCAAAACTAAAAATTAATCAGCTGATCTGAAAAGGGAGATAACCCAATAAACTTCTATAAATATATACATAATACCAAACTTGTCCAAAGTTATAATGCTCAAGACAAGGAGCCTTAACTATTACTGGTCAGGGGTCATTGGCAAAATTTAAATATGAATTGTAACAATTAGGGCTTCCATTTTTAATTAAGATTATTTAATGATTTTTCAAATTCAAACAAACCATGAAGCCATTGAAGGTGCCGACTTGGCCTTGGGAATAGTCAATACTGTACAGTTTCATCGTCAGATCGTACTGAAACGCAGCAAATAGAATACACAATAAAGATATAAAAGTTACTTACAAAAACCAAATATACATCCCATCATCTTACGTACAGTGCTTTAAATAAAAGTACAGGGGTCATTGGCAAAATTTAAATATGAATTGTAACAATTAGGGCTTCCATTTTTAATTAAGATTATTTAATGATTTTTCAAATTCAAACAAACCATGAAGCCATTGAAGGTGCCGACTTGGCCTTGGGAATAGTCAATACTGTACAGTTTCATCGTCAGATCGTACTGAAACGCAGCAAATAGAATACACAATAAAGATATAAAAGTTACTTACAAAAACCAAATATACATCCCATCATCTTACGTACAGTGCTTTAAATAAAAGTACACTCATAGTTGCCTTTAGACGTGGAATCCGCATTTTTGTGTTTACTGTGCATGCGTGGCACAATTGCACCGTGTCCGAAATGTATTTTAGAATTCAAAATACGAAAAGACGGCTTTAAACTGAGAAACTAATGTGTTTTCCTAATGTCATTAAAACTCTAAAGAACTCCCGATATCGGGTTTGGTGTATTCCGAATGTAAAATACATGGTTGCCCCTAATGATATTCGTGAAAGGGGAGGGCTCTATTTTTTCTCGTGACTCCTCGGGAGATACCATAGTATTAAAAACCTCTCTCCATTTAGACCGATGATGTATTAGAAAGCGCTACATTTATCCTTTTCATCTCTATCCGACATGGCAATGTTAAGGTATAAACGTATTGATTGTTCCCACTTTCTCCACCTTTCAGCCAGATTGCCATCTGCTGTAGTCAAATTTAATTCAGGTGGTGGTCTAATGTGCTCCATGTCTCACGACGGAACCTCACCACGTGGTTAGCAGAGGCGTTTGAAAAAATTCAAATGACTGAACAATTTTTGCATGAAAGTCATAAAATGTTGTTACATAAGGTTTTAGGGAAGTTAAGTGCTTAAGGCCACCTGTGCCGCCATGTTGTGTTCGTCATAATTTATATTCAATGACAATAAGTAATGGTATGTGTCATATCGACTTTT
The DNA here is from genome assembly GCA_030159075.1 of Atrina japonica. NCBI lineage: Eukaryota > Metazoa > Mollusca > Bivalvia > Pterioida > Pinnidae > Atrina > Atrina japonica. The sequence continues at coordinate 480,546 of BROG01000555.1, forward strand.
AGCCCCCAAAAGTCGTTACTTGGGGAGTTTTAGCTTGGCGAGGCGAAAAGTCGAAAACTCGCTCATTAACGACTTCTCTCCTCGAAAGCGAAAACTTGGTGAGAAAAGTCGCTAATAAGCGTGTTTTCGGGGCGAAAAGTCGCTAATTAGCGAGTTTTCGGGGCGAAAAGTCGAGATAGCACAAATCAGACACCAAGAGAAATATGTATCATTCGTCCGGTAATATTTTCCTTGCCTTTTTAGCTGTCTTGCATGTTTATTTTTCGACATGCTATGTTTCTTACTTCTGGTTCAAACATAAACACTTCAACGCTATTTTAAATACCTGAAGAAAATCGGATGAATATATGAATAAATATATCGGGTCACTAAGTTCAAGTTCATATGTGTCAAGAATGATAGATCCGATAATGCGATGGGACGGGTTAAAATTGGGTCAAGATCACCCGATATACCCGGCACGTGGACAGTTTCAGAAAACGAATGTTTTGAAACGACGAAAAAGACCAACTTTGCCTGATTTAGGTATGAAATGATGATGTACGAAAAAAACCGCAAAGGGTAATAAGAATAGAATGTTTATTAACTGCAAATAGCACATGTTTATTGGACACTCGGTAATCTTCGTAAAAAATTACCGAAATATTGTAACGTTTCACCCTAGCGTGAACTACACACGCACACACGGGAGAGTCACAAATATAAACAAACACGGGTTCGACTGCCCCTTTCGGTTGCAGATTCCTATAAATGCCGACCGGCTAACTCCTCAGAAAATAAAACGACAATTAAATTGACTTTAGACACTAGAACATTTATTACAAAATAATTAAGAATTAAAATACAAAGACAACACAAAATCGAAGTGGTGACAAAATTAACAGGTCTAAAATTACCTGTCCGAAGGTCTAAGCCTAGGGACACTTGAACACTGAACACGTGAAAAACCGGTCACATACCGGAATATGTTTTACTGGCCACACATTGCCAAATAAAAACCCGTCAAAGTAAAATATTAACACTTATTCATATTTCAATCTTCCTAAAAATAAAGTATGAAAATGAATAGTAATTATTTTTACTTAACCCAAACTATTTCACAAGCGCCTCGTGCCCCGTGTCAGACCGACGACAAAAGTTACCACTTTAGAAAATTATAATATAAATTAACAATTCATAATGGGTGTATATTTGACCCACAGCTGTCAGTAAATATTTTAATTCCTCCAGTTCAGCATCAACATTTTGAAAAGTTGCTCAAAGTCCAAAGTCAAGGTCACTACGTCAAAAGTCAAGGTACCAAATGAAAGCTCTGGTCATAAGGAATCTATATGTGAAATATCAAAGCCCTGTCCCTTGCATTAAAAAAGATATAGCCCAGGTTAGTTTTGTCTACGGACGCCGACGACTACAACGATCTAGACGACGATGCCAGGGGTATATACATCAGCTCTCCGGACTTTCGTCCGGCGGGCTAAAAAGAGATATACACAGGCATAAAATTTCTTAAAATTACTATATTATATTTTTTGAAAATTTCTTGAGAAATCTAGTTTGGCAATTGATTGATTCAACCTTACTATTTGTATATGCATACCACTCTGGACCTGACCTCATTTTCACAAAATATATAGGACTATAAGATTTTTTTTGCCTGTGTATTGCTCATATTTGTTATTGTACATCAAGTACAAGTTATTAAAGTTGGGGGAAAAAAATTTTTTTGGGGGGCAAACAGAGCTTGTGACCCTTGAAAGTTATGGGACTGAATCTAAAAATACTCCTGTCAGTTTTATAACAGAATACCAAATATCACTCTCTAGATGTAAAACAAAGAATTTTATTACACAGGCCTGTAACATGCACGTAATTTTGTTGACATGTAGATACGATTGTAAAATCAAACTCGCTAGATAAATCCCAGATAAAAAGCTAAATACTATATTATATAACTTAATTAACAAGTGTTATCAATTTGATCTGTATAACAAGGCTAGCATTATGAGTGCCAAATATATATCTTATGTAACTATCAATAAAAAAACATGTTTATGTCACAAAACATGTCAAAATTTGAATTTATTGTAAAAGAGTCAGATTTCACTCCCCGAATTAATACTTTACCACAAAAGAGTTCCTTTATACCAAATAACAGCGTCCGACTACATATATTGAATGATTGATAGTGATTTTCAACACTCATCCCAAAACTTTCACCTGGCAACGCCGAATGCCGACGCCTGGTTGACTACATAAGCGCCCCTACTCTTCGAACAGGCGAGCTAATGACAGTATCGGATGGGTTCAATGCATCATAAGTTCGTACCAAAAGGATTCCAACATTAAAAACGAATGAACGATGGTGGTTTCGAGAATAAATCAGTTCGAACTGGATCATCTCGAAAGGTATCAGGCAGAATTCATTCTGGTGAAGTCAATTAACTTATTGATGCCTTTGGGTCTGAAAGCCTAAAGTCTGTGCATCAATAATTTTTCTTTCTGTTTTCTTTCCACATCGCTACAACTTGGGTTATGATAAATAACCTAGACTGCCATGTCCTCCCATTTATGACCCTTAAGATTGAAATGGTCACCCACAGGTTCCTTGAGTTATATATCGTTGGTCTATCTTATGTCCTTTATTCTAACATTTTAGTCTGGTTCATATACATCATCTGATTTCTTTTCCTCAAGAATTGGATATACATGTATATTCCTGTGTATTTAAAAAAGTATGATAAATGGCAGACAAAAAGCAACTGTTCGATTCTGTGGTACAATATGTAGTACCCAGAATTGAATTCTGTAGATATTTCTATTTATAGAGATAAGAAACATAGTGTTAAAACAAATACAAAATGCAAGTGCTGCATTTCAAATGTAGAAATAAATAGAACTATATATGACTCTAAAGAAAGATTATTAAAAAGACTGATTTTCTTTTTCACGACAGTATTAAGATATATTGTACAAGTTAATTTGTTTTCTATTTGACTATATTCCTAGTTCGAATGCATTAACTGAAATCCTGGCTCCATACTGCAAACAGGAGAGGTCTCAGGGAAAATTATAAATGTTTATTATGTAGGTAAAAACAAAATTTGTGAATGATTCTCTGTCTTTTCAGTGTGTTATGTTAGTCGTCACTCTCATCCACTCGGACATGTGTCAAGAATTCTGTATCAGATATAGGTCCAAATCTGTTTTTCCGGGAATATTTCTCTTCCTCCTCAATCTCTATTTCCTCTTCCTCCTCTGAATCCTCTGTCCCGGAATTTTTCTCATAACTGCTATCTCTATTCTCCTCGGTGTCAGAAAAAGATAGTTCCTCTTGATCTACTTCTGAATAAACACTCACATTATCATCCGTAAAGGTCGTTACATCAGAGTCATGATCACTTGTGACGTCATCCTCATCGACACTTCTTTTTTGCTCATCAGTGTCAGGTTTATTTTCGTCTCTGGATTTCCTGGGCGGAAATTTGGGCAGGTGAAGGACTGTCGACAATAATCTATCTTTCTTTGCATCTTCTAACCAGCTGTCCATCCTGAATGTCCTTAATATCCATAGGTTGTGTTCAGTGGTAAAAGAATGACAGAGTGTGCATTCAGAACCTTTTTCACATTTTTGGTGTAAGTATCGCGGGCAAATGTGCAAGTAAGGACACATTTCTCCACGTCTACATGCTGTTTTTCTAAATGGACATATTTTTGGGTATTGTTGTTTCAGCAAATTTGCAATTTCTTTGTCAGAGAATGAAGACAACCCAGCAGATTCAATGATATTGGCATTTATTTTGTCTCCGTGAAATTTGTGATTGAAAACACATTTCGTTTGATGACTGCACCAACCATTGATAAAATCTCTGCAAATGTGTAAAAATTTGCAATTTTGATTACTACAGCCATATTTTGTCTGGTATTTCCGACAGTTATAAGCATTTGTCTTTGCCGATATATATATTATTTTCCCATTCTTTGAAAAAATACGTAACAGTTTTCTATGACTCTCGAACCATTTTTTGGCATCAATACTTTCTGGGAAGTGCGAATATTTCTGAAGAAGTGCCTCAAACGGTGAAAATGAAGCACATCTCTTCAATAGAAATTCGTAGATTTTCATTTCCAAGTTACCATTGTCACAAGATTCTGGATTCTTTTTGTTTCCTGTTCCTTTGTATCTTTCTTTTCCAGAATGTTTCACATTTTCAGATGTCCCCCTTGAATTGATTCTTCCTCGCGAATATCTACCCCGACCTCTACCAGAATGGTTGTCTCTCTTATTACAGGTTTCTTCGGAAACATCCCTTGCAAATGATCCGTGCTGAATACTTCCCCTACGACTATTAGCTCTTCTAGAACGATTGCCACGTCCTCTTAGAATATTTCCGTCAACGTCCCGTGGTACATCTGTATTAAAGTGGTCTTTTCCAAAATTAGGGTTGGGTCCTCTTCCAAAATTAGTTGGCCACCTCGTAAAATCAGCTGGGATATTGCTGTGCATAAAACCTGGAAATGCTGGTACAGGTCCCGAAGGTAGAATATATCTAGGTGGTGGATAAATTGATGGGGGATTCATTAATAATCCGGGCATATGTCTGTATTCGTTACCTGTTGTAGTAGGACCACTCTGTCCGATACTTGAACTCCTGTCATCCTTGTGTGTATTTGGATCACCATATGTATTTACGCTATCTCTTTTTACCTCATCTTGATCATTTGTATTAATTTTCGCTTTCAAACTTTTGGATTCTCCTTTACCTTTTGTTTTCTTCTTGACTTCTTCGCCATGCGTTGTGATTTTCATGCCACTGTCAGTTTCTGTTTTTTCATCTTTTTTCCTATTCCTATTTTTATTTCGCCTTGAGACTTTCCCAGATTCTGGTTTTGTTTTCTCCGCTGTTGTAACATCAATGTTTTCATTCAAATCATCCGAGTCATCACCTGTACAATTTGAAAAGGTATAAATGTATAAGCTTAGGGATAAGTTAAAGTTTGTAAAAAGAAAAGACAAAAAACAAAAAACATGTACGACCCTATCTGCCATTATTACTTTATCAGTTGACCTCGAACTTTAACTCCTATAATCGGGTCTTAGCTTTTACAATCCACAGTGTAAGTAAATATAAAATTAAATTGTAGAAAGATTGTCTTGTATCACTGGACTTATCAAAATATGTATGTTATATAAAAAGTCATTATCTACTTCAACTTGGAGAGTTATAAAGTTAAGTTTAAAGCTGTGTTTACCAAAATACGTTATTTAGGTTGTTTCTACTCGTACTACTTGCACTTGATGTAAAATACCAGATATGAGTTAAACATCGGCATAAAAGATCTTATATTCCTTTATATTTTGTAAAAATACATGTAAGGTCAGATCGAGGCTGGCATTTATATTCAAATGATAAGGTAGAGTTAATCAACTGCAAGTGAAACAGGGCCAAACCTTGGCTTCTCAAGCAACATTCACATAAAATATAGAGATTTAAGATTTTAATGTCTATGTATATCTTTCTTTATTTATTTATATATTTTTTGCTCTTGTATATCAATCTAGGTAGTACAAAAGGAAAATAAAACTTTGGAAAAAAACGCAGATAATGCCCCTTTAAATAAATAAATATATAATTTTTAATATAACATATATCACAAAATTCTTTATTAATGCAGATATTTCTAAGTATAAAATATCGAATCACATGAATATAATTTTTACAGTCATATAAATAATCTTATTCAAATATACTACTTTTGAAATTTATAAGAGAAAAGAAACTTCCATCAATATTTTTAAATAGGTGTACGAGATTATATATCCGAGTTCCAACCGATAAAACAAACATACAGTACCAGCAAAACGATCCTCCATTACGAAACGAACACAAACTGAATGGATAGTGGAACCTCGGCTACAGAACATCTCACATAGGAGACCAACTGAATATACAGTGAAACCTTGGCTAAAGAACATCTCACGTATGGGACCAACTGAATGTACAGTAGAACCTCGGCTACAGAACATCTCCTGTAGGAGACCAATTGGATGTACAGCAGAACCTCGGCACAGAACATCTCACGTAGGAGACCAACTGAATATACAGTAGAACCATGGCTAAAGAACATCTCCCGTAGGAGACCAACTGAATATACAGTAGAACCTCTGCTACAGAACATCTCCTGTAGGAGACCAATTGGATGTACAGCAGAACCTCGGCTACAGAACATCTCACAAAGGAGACCAATTGGATGTACAGTAGAACCTCGGCACAGAACATCTCACGTAGGAGACCAACTGAATGTACAGTAGAACCTTGGCTAAAGAACATCTCCTGTAGGAGACCAATTGGATGTACAGCAGAACCTCGGCTACAGAACATCTCCTGTAGGAGACCAACTGAATGTACAGTAGAACCTCGGCTAAAGAACATCTGTAGGAGACCAACTGAATGTAAAATAGAACCTCGGCACAGAACATCTCCTGTAGGAGACCAACTGAATGTACAGTAGAAACTTAGCTACAGAACATCCCACGTAGGAGACCAACTGAATGTACAGTAGAAATTTATCTACAGAACATCTCACGTAGGAGACAAATTGGATGTATACTAGAATCTAGGCTACAGAACATCCCACGTAGGAGACCAACTGAATGTACAGTAGAAATTTATCTACAGAACATCTCACGTAGGAGACAAATTGGATGTATACTAGAATCTAGGCTACAGAACATCTCACGTAGGAGACCAACTGAATGTACAGTAGAAATTTATCTACAGAACATCTCACGTAGGAGACAAATTGGATGTATACTAGAATCTAGGCTACAGAACATCTCACGTAGGAGACAAATTGGATGTATACTAGAATCTAGGCTACAGAACATCTCACGTAGGAGACAAACTGAATGTACTGTGGAACTTCCGTTACAGAACATCTTACGTAGGAGACCAATTTGATGTACAGCACAACCTCGGCTACAGTACATCTCACAAAGGAGACCAACTGAATGTACAGCAGAAACTTAGCTACAGAACATCTCACGTAGGAGACGAATTGGATGTACAGTAAAACATCGGCTACAGTACATCTCACGTAGGAGACAAACTGAATGTACAGTGGAACCTCGACTACCAAAACATCTCACATAGGAGACCAATTGTATGTTTAACATACAGCTGTTCAGGAATGTTAACAAAAATTGATAAACATCCAGAAAGAATGCGAGTTATAAATGATCTAAAATTAAGCTTATGATAATAAACATGGTTTATGCTGTCAGACATTGATCAAACATTGATACATGATTTCGGTGAGCAATGTTATGCATTGATCTAATTATTCCAGGCTTAAGCTTAGGAGGATGTTTGTCGATGTTACACTTAAGATGATATTTTACATTTACATGTACATGTAGACTATAATACAGAATTAATGAATTAATACAGTTATCTGGACAAGCATCAGTAGCCTAAATATTTAATTATAGCCAGGATAATTCAAAGTGGTCATAATATTAAGGACAAAAATTCCCTCGTGATTATCAAACAAAATAGGATGTTTATTGTCAAAACATATTTTTTAATAAAAATGGTTTACAGATTGTTTATAAGACTATAAGTTATCCCCAATTGCATTTAGTAGCGGTATCTTGACGAAACTATACTGTATAGTTGCTTTTATTCGCGTTGGATTTAATTTCGCTATATTCACAGTCAAAGAGAATACCGCGAAATTAGGTTTCCCTGAATATAAAACCTTATTATTTTGAAGTATAATAAAGAGAATATCTTTACAAAATAAAACCTGACATCATATACACGTATTACACTCCTATTTTGGAGATGCTTTTGCGCGAAATTTAATACCCATGAATAAGATTCTTTCAGAAAACGCGAAATTTTCTCCCCGTAAAATTAAACAACTATAGTATTTGTCTTAAAGGAAGTCTCAGTAATTTATCAGACTTTGGAAATTAACATTCTATGTTTGATCACCACCATCACCCAATACAATAAATATATTTTATCACTTTCGACTGAGCCCGGATTAGGGTTAGGGTTAGGGTTATGATCTTGCATATATACGAGCCTTTTTCGATTTTGTTCCTCATATGTTCTTCCGGTTTTCATATTTACCTTATAACAACAAATGTAAAGTAAATGGAAATATTCTTATTTTATAGCACGTTAACTTTATTTTGTATAAAGCCACCCAAGAGACTTTTATTATTAAGTTGAACGCCAAGTTACTGAAATGTACAGGCAAGAAAAAATTTGTGGACCAACAGGGAATCGAACCCAGGACCGTCCAAACACTAGCAGAGCGCTTTTACCAATTGTTGCTATCGTGACTGTCTATATATTGTTGAAACCGGCAATAACATTGAGGAACATTTTTTCTAGAATCAAGTAACTAATGATAATAAAAGCAGGATTATAATGGTAATCCGGGCTAACTCGAAAGTTCCCTAATATATATATATATATATTTCCTAGAGACTAAATAATTAAATGTGAGGTGATCGCCTAGGCAAGGGGTATAGTGGTGTTAAGACAATTTCCACTGTATATTATTTTATTCTTGATTTGTACTTTTTCAAGCTAACTCAAATCTACAAAAAGTTGTTATTTCTCCTTTGTGCTTGTATACTAGTGCATTTGTTCTTAGTTACACCATGAACTGACTCAAACTCTCTTTGTCAGCGTAGGTTTTGAGCCCTGCTGTAACATAAGCTGATTCTGTGAGAAACCAGACGTGGTCTCTTCCTGGGCACGTTATAATCGGGTTCTCTCGTCCACCATAAAAAGATCGACGCCATTTTATAACTGAAAAATTGTTGAGTGTGACGCAAAACACAGATAAAACAATAAAACATACCTACGCCGAGCAAGATAATGTCTTACACAGAGTTGTCGGACCTTGCACTCTTCAACAATCTCTGTCAACGTCTAAAAGGAAGTCCCAAGACGTTAACAGATGTAATTATTATATGAAACAAGTTACAGAATGTTTTGGATGTTTCCATACTTTTTGTATGTTTGGGCTCATCAAGCAGTATAAATGTATGCATTCGTCATACCTGTATTTTTCCAACTCAAATTTTGTACTTTTGAAAACTGTTAACTTAATTTAACTGTTGGTGTACTAATTTAAAACGCATTCAACTTATGATAGCTGGAAATAAACAAGGTGGTGACAGTCATAGAGAACGTACATTTCCTTGATTCATTATAATTACATGTATTTCAAAAAGAACTTTAGTCAATAGTCAATTGTATTCAATATTGAGAAGCAAACATTTAAGTTTTATTTATTACTTTACTTTTTATTCAAACTCTATAATCAGAGATATAAATTATACTATCACACACACACACACACACACACACACACACACACACATATATATACATGTATATATATATATATATATTCATGCTGTGTGTATATGGTGTTTGGGGTGAGTATTTTACTTTTAACTATTATAAATAGTATTTTGCAAATACGGATTAGAATATCTATGAATGTACGATTAAACCTAATCTTATATTCCAAATAACAAAATAGTACAATGTAATATTATTATGTGAAACAAAGTACAAAATTTAAACGTTCAGATGTTTCCGTATGTCTACAAACTTTATGTAGCTTGGGCTTATTTAGCAGTATACATGTATGTATTCAGTATCATCATGTTTGCTTGGTTAATTATTACACTGCTTGATAAGTAGGAAACTAAATATCATAAGTATCTTATTCTGTATTATCATAATAACAGTGTTATGCACACTTCAATATTATTAGTACGAGTAGTACATTAAGATTTCCTTAGCAAATAGCCTTATAAAAATGTATGATAGTGATAACATGGGAGTATCAAAGAGATTTGTGTGGTCGGAAATCATGTATAAAAGGAGAGAGGAAAAAGAGAAATGGGGATACACATGTGAAGGTTCCTATAGAAGACATCATAAACTAGAAACTTTGTTGGCGTCGTTATACTACACAGAGATTGTTGAGGAATGCAAGGACCGACAACTGTGTGTAAGATATTGCGAGTAAGATGGTGTCTCAAACACCACCTTTCGCTTTCTCTTTCCTCATCGTTTTTGCTTGATCTTGGTTGCATTGTTGTTTAATGTTCCACTCAAGAATATTTCACTCATTTGGAGACGTCATCAAATGTTGGTGACGGGCTTCAAATTTTGTCCTATGCTCGCGACTTACAGCCATTGAGCAGTGAGGATTCTTTAACGTGTCGACATCTATTGTGACACGGGACCTCGGTTTTTACTGTGTCTTCCGAAGGACAGGAATCCAACTTACCACCGACTGGATCGTGGCTCGAACTCACAACCTCACGATCAAGAGTCGAGCACGCTACTGACTGTTGCAGGCTGACTCTGTTATTTTCTTGTAAACGCATGATCGCCTTAACCGAGTTGAATACCTTATGTACTTAAAATTTCATTTTATACACATTCTGTTTATCCATCTACCTACATTTGATGAATTAATTTGATCTTTACACTTGTTATTTGATCTCCCAAAATAGTATAGTTTTGTTCACATAATTTAGATGACAAAGGGGCAGTATTTAGTTCAGTGGATGCAATGAAATCAAAGAGGGCATCAACTCTTTGTTATTTATTTTCCATCTTCCCAAATCAATGTTTTCCTATCAACTCTGTTTCTCATACACCTTGACAGATTACATTTCATATTTAGCGGTCACTGGTGGCGACATCTACCGTTGATCTAAAATTTCACTTAGATTGATCCGACACTGATCCCTGACTTTAGCCAATGAAAAAAGTCATTGGGTGACATAGCCATTATTCTATGCTTACGTACTTTCTCCTCAATCATGGTCGATGCGTGATCGATTGTTAGACGCGTCCTGACTGGTTCAGAAAACGGCACCCGAAGCCAATTGACATCGACGTCAAGAAGTCACAATATACAGGCCAAATCTAAATCTCTTACACAGAGTTGTCGGTCATTGCACTCCCCAACAACCTCTGCCAATGTCTCGACTTTTGTCAGTTTCTGGCAAAATATATAAATCACCTAAATATTTTGCTCTTTATAAGGTTTCAGTCTTTTTTGCATGTATTTCTAGTGCTGATATGGAAAAAATACTGTCTGAAATGAAATTTGAATACTAAAAAAAAATTAAGTAGAGGAACTATTTTTGCTAAAAGTTTCCTTACTCTGTGTAATTTGGTTTTTATATACATTCTGTGGGTTACATGGCCACGTGTTATGGGACTTCTATTTAGACGTTGACAGAAATTGCTGAGGCGTGCAAGAACCGACACCTCTGTGTAAGAGATTGACTAAATCTGTCAAGGTATTTGAGTAATGACGTGAATCAGAAAACCTTGACTTGGGAAGATGTTTATCTTCGGCACTTAAAGAATGGTGCTTGTTGCTGAAATGTTGTCGCTATCCTACATCGAGGTTAGGGATCTAGCCTCGGAGTATAGAAATAATTTATATTATGCTTATATACATATATTATTCAAAAATTATGTTCAGATAATAGCATATGTTATTGTAAGTCATGTTTGGCTTCAATGTTAAATTTCAGTATTTCAGAGATAAAAAGTGGCTGCTACATGTATGGCGGTTTTGGTCTGTCACTTTTAAACTTTCACTTACCCCCGAGTTAATTTCTAAATGTATGCACCAAACATCTATAATTTAAAATCTGATTTTCCTAACACTGTGTGTGTGTGTGTGTGATATGTGTGTGCGTGCGTGTGCTGTCAAACGATAAATGACATTTGTTGCAACACTAAAGCTACTTGTAGAGAAATTATCACATGATTTCGAAAAGGAAAATAATTTGTATTGCTTCCGATCGATTTTTTCTAGACTTGAAGTCACGATATTTACTCGGTAATCAAGTACAAATCTGTTGCCATGAAAACCAATTATACAACATTTACGCTGCAGCTGAACTATGCGTTGTACAGTTATGTGGTATAATAATGACAAAGAAAAACTAAAATCAATAGAATTGTTTTAACTGCATCGGCTAAGTTGAAAAGTCGACATAACGTATGTCGATTTCGTAATAATCGAATTCCAACGTCGTGATAACTAGAAAGCAAAATTGCGAAATTAAATAGTTCAAACATATTAGTCGTTATCCCAACTAAAAAAAATTTTCGGACTACATTTCGACGTCTTTTAAGTAATATTTTAGTATCGTCTTAACCACTTAATATAACCACTTGCTAACTATTGTATTTTGATTGGTGAGTTGATTCCGACAGCCATTTTTTTATCATTGCCATCGATGTACTTGAACAGAAATTAGTGTAGTTTGGTTAGTATATGCCTACTTCCTTAGCATAATCTACAACCTTTTTTTTACTAAAAGTGGTACCTACCCCAAAACTTAAATACCTAGTCACTGGTTAGCATGATGGTTATTTCGTTACCTCTGATTAAACGTAAAATACTCAGAAAATGATATATTACAAATGCTGAAATTTCTAACTGACTTGCTTATTTGCTTATTGTTGTTTAACGTCCCACTCGAGAATATTTCACTCATATGGAGACGTCACCAAATGCCGGTGAAGGGCTTCAAATTTTGGCCTATGCTCGGCACTTACGGCCATTGAGCAGTAGGGTTCTTTAACGTGCCAAAACCTACTGTGACACGGGACCTCCAGCTTTTACTGTCTCATCCGAAAGACAGGAAACCAACCTGTCGCCGGCGGGACTCGAACTCACAGAGTCGAGCGCGCTATCGACTGAGCCAGGCCGGCTTTCTAACTGACAATATATTTGTAAAATATTTGGAGACCAGGTCTTACAGCAGGACAGACACCACCAAATATTTTCCCATAGGCCTCAATGCTAATTAACAAAACTTCAGGTCACTGTCGCTCCCATGTTTATTAAATCTGGGTCAAATAAGTACCCTGTGCTGAAAGATCAATATTTTTTATTACAAAATATGCAATCAAAAGTATAAGTTGCCATTGCATTTTTACTTCAAATTTTCACTTGTTTACAACTCGTAGTATTCCGCACCAAAGGAAAATATCTATTCTCATATGACCCCTCCCTTTAAATTTTCAGCCATCAACCCTATAATTTTAAAAGTACTACCAATATTCATGTATCTTTTTTATCACCTTAATTCCACTTATTAATGGCAAAACTAATTTTTTCATTTAATAACCAATCAGATCGCTGGCTCATTCTACCCTCCGCACAATGGGTGTCCAAAATGTCTGCGCCCATGTTGTAAAACAAAGCAGCTGCTTTTCCTATAGATTTATTCAAAACATTGCCAAAAATGGTCATTTTACATTTTTTTAAATCTCACTAACTAATAATGAGGATGGGAACCCAACCTGAAGAGAAACAAAGTCTATAATGTGTCACACCCCTACTTCTCAATCCCATTCATTGATATTAACAAATAAACACATTATATGAAGAAGTTGTCTGTTTTTCTTTCATGATTTTCATTCAGAATTGTATGTACATGTAACACATATACTTCATTATTTTGAATGATTTCATACCATTATTTACCAATATTGACCATGATATCAAATAAGGGTAGACGATACCCCTTAATAATGGAGAAAGTGACAAAATATACCATTTTCTTCACAAAAACTTAAAATTTGGATCATTTCTTAATGAACATGGAACCATTTAGTCACCAGAAGTAAAGAAGAATTTCTAAAACTCACTTAAAAGTAAACCATGTCATTTTTTATATCATCAAATTGTTTTCATTGACAAGGAATGAAGTGCACCCTAAATAAAAGTGTAAAACGTCTGGGAGGGGATACCCTTACATACAAAACATTTCAATAGACTTATTGTGTTCATTTATATAAAATATGTTATGTAATTATTTTCAGACATGTCCATGTTTTGCTTAATCCCTTAATTACAGTCTCATGATGTAACTAATTAAATACAGAGGCCAGATAACTGAGCCTGACTTTAAAATGACTGACACTTAAATGGTGCAAAATGCTAGTCAAATTGCTTTTAATAGGGTATGACATATTTATAGTTCTGTTTCAGATGAAAAATTTAGTCTAATTTTAATTATACTAAGTTTTGATACCAATAAAAGTCAATATCAGATGTTAATTTTTGGCTGGTATGACCCCAAGAGTGACATTTGCTGGAAAGGGGGGGTGGGGTGGAAAAAGTGATTCAAGCAAAAAAATGCATGACTGAAAATTTAGAAAAATTATGAAAACATGTAACTTGAATGAATATTAGATGAGTTAATACAGAAAAAGATATAATTGATACTTTATAATTATCTTTACAGGTACTTGATTGAGTATGATAATTAGATAAAAATCTCTTATTGGACACAATTTCCTAGATTTAAGAAATTGAAATATTCCTTCTACAAGTTAAAATGTTGATAGATTATGAAAATAATCTTAAAACACCCTATTTCTGAAGAATTTTTTATTTACAAATTATCTATGACCAAAAAACACAATATGACCTAACCAGTGTATAGCATAATGAAACATTTTACTGATGAGACTGAAATACTAAAATACAGTTTAATACAATTTTCTTTAAAATGAGATGGTGTTTACCCTTCAGATACAGTATATACATGTACACATGTATATACAGCTAAAGGTACAAAATACACTGCATGAGTCAAATGACATGGTCCAATATGTAGATTTTGCCCTCAACAGAAGAAAATCAACCAGTCTTTACCTCAAAAAGGTCTGATCTTAATTCAAATGAGTTAAAATTTACAACAGAAACATCATTTTCCAAATATTTGCTAAAATTAGTCACTATGCATAACCATAACTATTTGATTTTTTTTATTGAAGAACATGTGCATGTTTGTAGGTGAGGGTGGGGGTATACTTGAACTTTACAAGTACAGATGGAATTTTGACCAATAAATAATAAAATATTAGTTCTAGGTCTAATAGAAAACATGCAGATAAAATTAAGAGATCTCAATATGCATCAAATGCATAATAATGTGTGTAGAGGCAGCACACTTATTAAATTTGCACCTTGTGGACCCCAACAGGTTATCTATGTGTCCCTTCTACGCCGCAGTAGAAATTCGTTTAGCTCGACGTGGACATAATTTGTGTCGACTTATAAACTTACCCGATGTAGTTAAAACAAGAAAAGGGTGTAGAGATTTTGGTTGTACGTCATAAAAACTTAATTTACTAACGTATTAACTGGTTTCAGAGGTCACTATAGCTATGCTTTCGTACTTTTCTCCACGCCGGCTGTGCAAACAAACGTCAACATTATGTTGCGGTCGATATGATAATCAACTATTTGTCCTTGAGGCTTGTTTATAGTTTAATCATTGAAGTACATCATTAACATTAGATAAATTACATTCCATCAAGCAAGGGCAGTGAATAATATAAATTTTAATAATTAGCTTACACTGGAATAGTATTAATAAGAGGCACCTCATATTTATCATTGTTTAGACTTCCTAAAAAAAAGGCGTCTATACACTCACATCTCATGTTAAACAGGTAATACTTACTATCTTCAACGATCATTAGGTTTCCCTTTTTTCCTGTGGCCATGATTTTCTCTGTAAAGTTCTCATACCCTCAGTACCTGTACGTACGTTCAAATCTGGGTTTGTGCTATAAACTATTGTACTCTTCCAAAATACATATCACTGCAACCAGACCTAGCCATTTTTTTGTAGGCGTATACTTGAATTCTCAACCGCACAGTGTTTCAACTACTACATGTAGTCATGATTATTCATAAGGTAGATGATTGACAGTGCAATCGAGTGAATAAAATACAGAAGGAAATTTGATAGCAACTGTGATGTGGTTATCCGGAAATGTGTCTACCGTACTGAATAAAAGTGTTGAATATTGGGGAGACTTCCTCTCTCTCTCTCTCTCTCTCTCTCTCTCTCTCTCTCTCTCTCTCTCTCTCTGGAAATAAACTATTTTAACAACAACACAATCGGAGAATGAAAGTGTGTGTAGTAATACCCACCCATTAGGGGAAGCACCACATCTAAATGGTGTCTAATTTTGAGGGGAATTCCCCAATGGGATATAAATTTGAGACGAGTTAAAAAAATAATAATATGCTCGGCGGATTCAAATATTTGTACACCAGAGGGAAATGGTCTTTGAATAAGGGTCTAGAAGTTTTTAGAGATTATATGACACGAGGGTCTACCGAAGAAAATGTCAAAGAATCTGTCAGGGAAAAATTGCGGCAAACCTTGGAATCGGACCTCGCAAACGCCGCAAACGACATGCAGCGTAAGTCGATTCGCAGAAAGTTTAAAACTATTTTGGGAGGTTTAAAATTTCAGATTCAGCTCGAGCAGAGATACATTCGGGGCGTCTTCGAAATGGAGTACCAAACGCTTAATCATAGAAGCCGCCAGCTAGTCGTGTTACGAGAGGAAGGGATTCCAAATGCCTATAACAACACCGTTCAGCAGATTTTAGACTCGATTCAAAGGAGTTCGGAGAAATCGCAATGGGTGCTCGATAAATGCCTCATGTTATAAATTTTGCGCTGTATCAGGCGTGTCGCGGGTCCACCTATTTTCCACTACCCAAAGAATTACAAGATAAAAAGGCAATCATTAACGTACAAAATTCGTACGAACAGTGTTTCTAGTATGCCGTCTTGTCGGCGTTACACCACGAGGAGATAGAAAAAAATCATCATAAACCTTCTAAATATAAAAAGTTTTTGAGGAGCACGATTGGGAAGGCATCGATTTTCCGACCCCCTATCACAGATAAGTAAATTCGAGCGGCATAACGGATTGGCGATAAATGTCGTCGGATGGGAGGAAGATATTTTCCACCAATTGTTTGTTTCCGAGCAGCCGCGCGATATAGAACGCATTTCTATGCTATTGTTAGAAGGGAAGGAAAATAATTGGCATTATTCTAGGATAAAAAAATATGTCCAGATTCATGAGCTCCCAGACTAATTACCATGGGGAAAAAATTGTATGCGATTATTGCTTAAAGATGTCTTCGAGCAAGGCGGTCCACGATAAACACATGAAAGACTGTATGGGCATAAACGACACACCCATGATCCCCATTATGCCCGAAAAGGATACCAAATTAAAATTTAAAAATTACGCGCACAAGCAGCACGGTTACTGTGTCATTTATGCAGACTTTGAAAGCATTATCGTTCCTATGGACGAGACGATGGGTTATAAAACTAAAAGGATATCTCGTCACGAGGCCTGCGGTTATTGTTATACGGTGATTTGGCGTAGCAAAGACGGCATCAAAAGGGTGGCGAAGCCCGTCCTATACAGATGGGAATGACGCGGCTCGCCATTTTTTGGAAAGTTTACAAAAGAAAGCGGAAAAAATAAACAAAATTTTGGGTGTAAAAAAGTCCATTGATATGACAGACGAAGATAAAGAACGATATGAAGCTTCTGAGATATGTTGGGTGTGCGAAGGCGAATTTAAAGATGGCGGTCACAAGCAGTGGGGTAAGTTTTGGATTTCTAGGGAAAACTTTTTAAAGGAATTAGAAGAGTTGGAAAGTTTAGAAGAGTTGAATAAAGAATTGGAACAGAAGCAGCAGGGGTTGAAAGAAGTGACAAACAACAAGGAACTAGAACTCGATATTGCAGATATCGAATGGAGGATTGAGAGACACGGAATCATAAAAGATGAGATAAAGGAAATAATGGTAAAAATCGATAATGAAATATATGACCTTCTTAAGGTTCGCGACCACTGCCATCTGACGGGGGAATTTCGCGGCGCCGCTCACAACAAGTGTAATCGCCTGTTGCGGCTCGTGAAAAATAAAACGCCCATCCCCGTCATTTTTCATAATCTCAAGGGATACGATTCTCACTTGATTTTTTTCGAAAATTGGAAAAACGCAAAAAAAAGATAACGTGCATTTCCTCAAACGGCGAACATTTTATTAGTTTCTCTCTCGGTCAATTGAGATTCGTCGATAGTTTACGGTTTTTATCGTGTGAAATTAGTGAATAATATCCACGATTTTCCCATGATGGAATCTATATTCGGAAAAGAAAATACGCAAAAATTAACGCGGAAGGGTGTCAATCCATACAAATACTTTGACTCCTTCGATAGGTTAACGAAATTGCGCTATCCACGGTAGAAGAAATTTATAGCAAACTTTCGGACAGTCACATCTCAGAAGAAGATTACGCACACCCGCAAACGATATGGCAGAAATTTAGTTGTCAAAATCTTGGCGAGTACCACGACTTGTACCTTAAAACGGACGTGGTTATATTAGCCGAGGTGTTTGAAAAATTTCGGCACGTTTCCATCTACAATTATGGTCTGGACCCCTGTCACTACTATACGGCGCCAGGGCTGGCATGGGACGCGGCTTTGTTTATTTCCGAGGCGGAATTAGAATTACTGAGCGATTACGACATGTATCTATTTATCGAAAAAGGCATTCTCGGCGGCATAACATCCGACCCCACTCGCTAAAGCAAATAATCCATATGTAGATGGTTACATCCCCGATTTAGTATCGAAGTACACCATGTATTTAGACGCGAACGCCCTGTACAGTGAGAGCATGATGCATCCATTGCCTTACGACGAGTTCGAGTGGGTAGACGACGCCCCCGACCCGCTAAATCCGCCCGAAGGATAAGGATACATCTTGGAAGTCGATTTAGATTATCCGAAAGAGTTGCACGACGTGCACAACAATTATCCGTTGGCCCCCGAACGCCTGCAAGTCAATAAAAACTGGCTATCCGGATACCAGCGGGCGCTGATGGAACAGAACGAGATGAATAATACGGGACCTCCAAAATTAGTGCCCAATCTGAACGATAAAAAGGAATACGTCGTTCACTATGAGACTTTACGGATATACATCGACTTGGGTTTGAAATTAACTAAAGTCCACCGGATTTTACGATTTAACGAAAAACCGTGGCTGGCGACGTACATCGATAAAAACACGCAATTAAGGAAACGGGCCAAAAACGAATTCGAAAAAGATTTTTTTCAAACTGATGAATAGCGCTGTGTTTGAGAAAACGATGGAGAACGTCAGGAGTCGCACTAATATAAAAATCATGCGCGGAGAGGATAAAGACGAGATGATACGTAAAATTAACGCCTCGCCCACCTTCGATGAGGACATGATATTTGTTCATCTCAAGAACAAGGGAGTAAAACTTAACAAGCCGATTTTCGCGGGTATGGTCATCTTAGATTTATCGAAGAGACTGATGTACGGTTTGTATTACAAGTACCTCAAACGTAAATACGGCGATAAAGCCAATCTACTTTACACAGATACCGACAGTCTGTTGGTAGAAATCGACACCCAAGACGTCTACAAAGACATGATCGGAGACGAAGACGAATTTGATTTTTCGAATTACCCGAGCGATTATCCCCTCTTTCCCAAAGATAAAAACAAGAAAGTTGTGGGGAAAATGAAAGACGAGTGCGGGGGAACCGCAATTGCCTAATATATCGGGTTGAAGCCCAAGATGTACAGTGTTTTGTCGAAAAAGATTATCAAGAAGGCCAAAGGCGTGAAAAAGTGCGTCGTCGAAAAGAAAATTACCTTCGATGATTACAAGAACACCCTCTTTACAAACGATAAAATAGTTAGGAAAATGACAAAATTTACGGTCGGTAAACCAAAAGATTTACGGCATCGAGCAAGTAAAAGTGGCGCTAGACCCACTCGATATGAAATCTTTTAATCGAGGGGACTGCATTCATACTTATGCGTTAGACCATTACTCGACGAGTAATAATTCTTCTTTAACGAAATTTCTCTGAGGCGCCGGCTTTTTCAGCTAATACACATCGATGCCCTGCATCCTAAAATGACTATCTATTTCGTGCTTGTCAACGCTCCAGATTGGATCCGTGGCACTTTTTTTACCGCCTTCAAATTCGCCCGGTTGATACAGATATCTCACTTTGGCGAATGGACCTATGGGCGACTGCGTATCGCTCGCTGGCTCTATTTCTTCGGGTGGCTCGGTCTCTTCGTTAATCATTTATACGACTTCCGGCAATCGCTGCACCCATTCGTTATTTCTACGTTTTGATTTCATCTCTTGGTCGTATTGTTAGGTGAAGAGCCTCTCAATCAACGTCTTTTGAATCTTTCGACGATGGCGTGGTCTCGATGAATGGTGGGCTTTCCTCTCCTTATGACGGTGTAGTGAGCGGTCATCAGTTTGGTGAATATGTCGGGTTGAAGCCCACTCTATCGTCCGGCAAAAACAACAAATCGGCCTGATGTGTGCCGTTTTTTTCCACGGCT
>BROG01000556.1:0-22500 GCA_030159075.1 Atrina japonica
AAGTTGTGACGGTAATCGAACGTTTCAGAGAGATTGTCACTAAAAAAAATTTTTTTGAAAACGGCAATAAAATTTTCTGAGTTGCAGTGATTTCCATGGGTCTGTCCGTAAACAGCAAACAAACTTAATTTTTTTAGGCCTTAATATTGATTAAAAATATTGAGCTAAAACAACAGACCTGACTTTTAAAAACCAGAAAGTGAAAAGTGTCAGTCCTCAAAAGGTCCGCTCCTTTCATAGCATTGAATGCATTATGTCGTTTATAAATGTGATCTAGAAACAATGAACTTCTATGTTGGAGAATCCAACCTGTGTAATGTATGTAATGTTAGGGTTTATAGTATCTTGTACATCATCTTATCTTGATTTGAGCAAAGTAAATTTTAGATCAATAGTTAGAAGTATGTCAGGGTAATTTATTCGTCTGTCTTATTACTGCAAATACAACTAAGATCATGTTTATTTGATCATCCGTTTACTATATATACACCATTATCTTCAAACTGGTCGAGCATTGGTACTGGTCAAGCACTTTTACATAGACCTTATATTGTTGTTCACACTGTATATTGTGTATATCGTATTTATCAGTGTACACCCAGTGTATCACTGTACACCATTGAATATCACTGTACACCCTGTATATCAGTAAACATTCTGTATCAGTGTATACCCTTTATATTAGAAAACATTCTATATCAGTGTACACCCAGTATATCAGTGTACACCCTTGTATATCACTGTAAAGCATTTATGTCAGTAAACATTCTGTATCAGTGCACACCCAGTATATCAGTAAGCATTCTGTATCCGTGTACACCTAGTATATCAGTGTACATCCCATCCTTTATATCATTGTACATCCTGTATATCAGTGTATACCCAGTAAATCGGTAAACATTCTGTATCAGTGTACTGTACACCCAGTATATCAGTGTACACTATATCAGTGTACACCCAGTATATTAGTGTACACCCTTGTATATTACTGTACAGCTTTTATGTCAGTAAACATTCTGTATCAGTGTACATCCAGTATATCAGTGTACATCCTTAATGCCAGTGAACATTCTATCAGTGTACACCTTGAATATCAGTATACACATAGTATATAGTATCACAGTACATCCTGTATATCAGTGAACATTCTGTATTAGTGTACATCCAGTATATCAATGCACACCCTGTATACCAGTGTACACCCAGTACAGTAAAACTTGCTTTAGTGACCACCTGTGTACAAAGACTGCTGGTCACAAAGTCCATTTTTTTGCTGTCCCCAATATATTATTTGTGTACAAATCCACCTCTATATAAAGACCACCTCCCTATGAAGACCAGTTTTCTTGTGTCCCTAAGGAAGTTTCACTGTATATCGGTGTACACCATATATATCAGTGTACACCCTGTACATGTATATCAGTGTACATCCTGTATATCGGTGTACTCCCTGTACATGTATATCAGTGTACATCCTGTATATCGGTGTACACCCTGTACATGTATATCAGTGTACATCCTGTATATCGGTGTATACCCTGTACATGTATATCAGAGTTCATCCTGTATATTGGTGTACTCCCTGTATATGTATATCAGTGTACATCCTGTATATCGGTGAAAATTCTGTATATTGGTTTGAATCCAGTACATTAGTGTGCACTCTATATATTGGTGAACTTTTTGTATCAGTGTACACCCAATATATCACACGTATCAGTGTTATATACAATATATCTGTATATCAGTGTATACCTTGCATTTCCCTGTATTATTCTGCCAGAGCAGTTTCTGTGATTTATTTTTAAATGTTAAGACTATGGAGAGTAACAGAACATTATTTTTCTATTTTTGCATTGCTATATCACTTTTGTCTTTTTTCAGATATTAGAATATGGAAACTCGGTCAGAAGTAAAGGTGCAACAGGGGTCAACCCTGATTCATCTCGATCTCATGCTGTACTGCAGTTGGAAATAAGAAATGCAGAAGATAAAAGACTTGGAAGGTATATTTTTTTACTCAAGATTCCATCTGTGTTGGGTCTATTTTATAGGTTCACTTGAATCACTCCCCATCTGTTTATTACTCAAAGCTCTGTGTTGAGCTAATTATTTTCAAGGTTGATATGTAACAACTTTTGGGTCAGGTGACCCTTGGGTCAGGGATATGTAAGATGGGATGGGGAAATGAGATGAGGAGTAAGGCCCTGTCAGCATCTTGATACTGTATTCATAGGTGCACTATCAGTTTATAGATCTTAGCTTACTGTTATTTGTGTATAATCAAAGACTGTCTGATAATTTATGGAGGTGTAACTTTGATCAGAACCAGGATTTTCCCTTGAAATTTTCATTAAGAGGCAAATTGACCTCATTTTAATTGAAATTGACAGTCATTTGTAAAGTTAGAGGTCATTGATTTTTTTTTTTTTAAATCCTTACATTATCACGATTATGTACACATTAAGGTAAAATTATGACACAGTCTTCAGTAATATGTCATAGATTTATTCACTGACTTTTATTGACAAACAATGAAGAGTTCATGATGTGTCCACTATAACTCTTATGATTTTTATTTAGAGGTCATTTTCAATTTTATTTTTACAGAAATGTGGGATTTATGTACCAAGGAAAACCCTGTCTGAACACTTGTTTGCATAGTTGTTTTCTGTCTTGTTTTTTTCTAGAATTATGATTTATTTACCCAGAATTTGACTGTCCTCACAACTTTGGCATCTGGATAATAAATTGTGTCAACATTAACTCGTCAACCCATAAAAACCGAATGGACTCTTCTGTAATTCAAGAATTTAAACTAGTCCAAATGTGTCTTGGGGTGAACGAGTTAATCAAGTTTATAGAAATTTGAAAATGTTAATAATTGGAATCAGACCTAATAAACATTCATTATTTATATCTCAGTAACATCTTAAATGTAGTACATATCTAGTTTAATACACATCAATTACATTTGAGAAAGCCAAAGAATGCATTGGCTTTTTCACTTTTGTATAGATTTGTAACAGAAGTGTTTATTTATTAGGGGCTTATGTTAAGTATTTGTATGTGATGACATTTGTTTATGTGGACCCCTTCATTGATTCAGTTATAATTAAAGTAGACATCTACTTGTAATTTTGCAAAATCTTTATCTTTTTGTCATCTTTGAATTCTAAATGTATATATCATTTATATATATGTAAACTGGATTTGTTATGGATTTAGAAGGACCTCTGTGGCCAAGTCATTAGAGCATCA
The DNA here is from genome assembly GCA_030159075.1 of Atrina japonica. Taxonomy (NCBI): domain Eukaryota; kingdom Metazoa; phylum Mollusca; class Bivalvia; order Pterioida; family Pinnidae; genus Atrina; species Atrina japonica. Next base: position 3,262 of record BROG01000556.1, read on the forward strand.
AGCTTTGAACCATAAAGTTTCTCACTTCTGGTGAATCAAAGATCAGCCGACTGGAACCTAGGCTGATTTTATGGGAATGTTTGCCAGTTTACTTACAGAAGGCTGGTGGTCTTTTCCAGACATTGTAACTGGGTTCTCTCCTCCATCAATAAAAACTGGCCGCCACCGTATATCTGAAAAATTGAGTGTGGCGTAAAACATATAAAACTCATAGATTTGTAGATTAAATGAAGATACCTGTCAGTAGACATCATATGTTATTTCATGCTTTTCTCTGTATTACAGAATATCTTTTATTGACCTTGCTGGAAGTGAGAGAGCTTCAGATGTGACAGACACAGACAGACAGACACGAATGGAAGGTGCTGAAATAAATCAGAGTTTATTAGCAGTAAGTGTGATTACAAATTAAATACAGTGGAATATCGTTATCTTGAAATTTACGAGAAGACCCCATTTACTTTGAGATTTCAGAAAATTGATACTGAAATTTTCAGTTCACATATTTTCTATAGTTATCGGATAATGAATATATCTACCCAGGCCATTACTTAATTAAAATTAGATGCAAGTAATTATTAGCTACCCTTTCACCTTGACTTGTTAACAGGAGTTGTTAGTCCTGTGTAGATAATCATTTTCTATGCTTTTCATGTACAAAAAGTAAACCTTTTTAACGCGGAAGGTATCTTAGAGATTACAAGTGACATATCTATAATATTTTGATATTTCAGGCCAGAAATATACTTGGAGATAAATGAAATTTTAAGATAAAAACTTTGAGATATCCTGAATGAATGTAGTATAGATATATAGTAAAAGAAATCGGGACCAGCTGTTCGATTTGGACGTAACCTGAATTTTTTCTCATCCATTTTCGACATAACAAAATTTTACTGTACACTGTTCAAAAACTGAACAGAATAGAACGACTAAAAAAACATCTATATATATTAGCAAATCTAGTGGAACATTCAGTCTTTACATGATCACCTGAGTGACTCTGGTGAACTAATGTGGAGGTGTTGTCATCTATCATGCAGGTGTACTTCAATTTATAAATTATTTTTAAACTTCTCAAGAAAAAATAACAATTACTCTGCTTAATATTTTAAATAAAACAAAAATCTCAAATTCATAAACTTTAGGTCAGGGGTTTTGTAGATGAGGTTAGGACAGAGACCATTTAGTTTGGGGTTTTACAGATAAGATGAGGACCCAGGTTACAGATAATACCTTTGGTTCAGTGGTTTCATAGATTAGATGCAGACCCAGGTTATGGATAATACATTTGGGTCAGGGGTTTAATAGATAATATGAGAACCCAAACACAAGATACAGCTTTTTCAGCCACCCATAATTCACTTCCAGTTACTGATTTGTCTATGTTTTTTGTTTAAGCTGAAGGAGTGCATCAGATCTATTGATCAAGAGAGCAAGCATAAACCTTTCCGTCAGAGCAAATTGACACATATTTTGAAAGATTCCTTCATTGGGAATTCTCGCACATGCATGATTGCTAATATATCTCCTACACAGTCAACTTGTGAACACACGCTTAACACTCTACGTTATGCTGATAGGTAAGGTTTAGATGGCGTTTAATATTTGCTTCATATGTATACTAAGATTTGACATACAGTCTAACCTGCCATAGCGGTCACCTGTATATAGCGCGACCCTGTCCATAGCGGTCAATCTGAAGGATCCCCGTTGTATTTTACTATATAATGACCCTTTATATAGCGGTCACCTGTTCAACGCGGTCAGCGGCCACTTGTTTACGGCCCGACAATCGCCGATTTTTTCGTATAGCGGCCATTCCACTTGAACCATGAGGGCGAGTAAATTAGAGTTATCCTTCTTGCTACTACTTTCGAAGTGCATCATGTTTTTTCACGTAACTTGCTTTCAGCGATTCGGATCTCACCTAGACTTTCCATTAAATCTATGTTAAACTTCGAAGCGAGATGTTTGTTTATTACCTGGATTGATTGTATAAACATACCCAGGCGAGGTACACACAAGGTGTTTATGTAATTGGTTAATTGGATTATTAACACAAACAGACGGCTTTCGATGGGAGACCAAGATTAAACGATACCGCATCTCGACGACCTTCTACCAAGCTACACGTGCCTAATTGTAGTAATTACCATGCGGCATGCGGCTTTTCAACCTTTTGTTTCGAATACAGTTACCCAACTCGGTAAAACAAAAGGAAATAGGAATTAAGCGTTTTATATAGCTAGGTAATGACAGAGATTGGAGCTCATCAACAGCAGACATATTAAACGAGTTGAAGGACAATGAACCTGATGACAATGACAGTGATAGTGACGATGACTGCAGTGTGACCGCAAAGCCAGTGACTTTGGCTGAAGTACAGGACTGTCTCTCCCGTATGAGAGAATTCGCTCTTGATAATTAGAAATAGATTTCTATAATTTAAGTGAAAACATTGAAAATTTGTTGGTATTTATTTAATAAAAGTTATATTTTAACTGAATTTTGTTGATTTATATATGCATGTATATAAATAAGAATTACATTTGGACATGTGGTTATTATTGCATATATATATATACAAGTATGGTGAGTTTGAAAGACACGCACATCAATATAGAAAAATAATTTTGGTACATTTCACTTATCATGTCCGACCCTGTATATAGGGGTCACCTGTCTATAGGGGCCAAAATTGGTCATCCCCTTGAGTGGCCCCTATACACAGGTTTTACTGTATTTATATTTTCACTTTGTACAATGTATGACCTTTTCATCGAGCTTGACCTTTTCGTCAAACTAGAGAGGTTTCCATTGAACATTTGTGACAGGTGTGGCATGCTAACAGGGGACTCTCCGGTCGCCTGGTCCCAACCTATTCGGGATTTGCAATTGTTCTTTGTGTTGAGACCATTGTTATAACTAATTTGTCATATTCTAATGGACTTGGAGTTTCAAATATTCAATATTACTTCTTCATTATACTGTGTCATGTATGCCTTGGTGGGCTGTACTTCATATTTTGATTCTGCCAAATTTGCTATACATGTATTCTTAGATGTGAACTTGTTATATTTTGAGTTTGTAAAGTTGACTGTGACAAAATTGTATACCTTTATACATATTTACACAACATGCATAGTTTAAATCTGATTTTTTTAGAACATGAACATTTTTACAACTACTTCTTCATGGAAAAGTGAATTTAACAATTTAAAAATGTTGTAATGTTATAGTAATTAAAAGACAGGTTGCAGCTTCAGTACCGCCTGGAAATTACTGCATTGTCATTTAATTGTTTATTTTTAATTTTTTCATAGAGTCAAAGAACTACGCCGTGATGGTGTTCCTCCTGGGACAAGAAGCAGTGTTGCAAGTCATATTTTCATGAACATTCCAGCAACAGCACCTTCCGTCTTTCAGCCATCAAATATTCTCTGTTCCTCCACTCCGATTAGACCAAAAACAACGCGACACACAGCATCTCGTGTCTCATCTCAAGATTTACTTCTGGATCCTAATGAATCACCTATTAAAGGACACGGTGTCAAAAGAAAAACTGCAGCTAAAACAATTACGAGTAGTATAACAAAACCACAAATACGTCAGCCTAGTGCCAGTGTTGCAAGTAGACTTGCTGTTATAAGACATACTGCACCTTCCACTGCTTCAGCAACCAGACCACCTACGACCCCTGAACCTTTAACTAGTGACTCTGACCATACTGACTCCGACTCATGTAACATTACAGGTAAACAGAACATTCCAAAATTAGAGCATAAAGCAGCAGTTCTGAAATCAACGGATACCGACAATGACTTCCCTACCACTGATTTTAATAATGAAGAAGAAATGAATGATTTGAACAGAACAGGTAAAAAATCCACACCTGTTACAGGTGCAAGCACAGCAACTTCTGTGAGTTCAACTTCTGCCATGGTAGAGGTTAAATTGTCTACCTCTGGTCACCCGTTACCTATCATAGATGATAATGAAAGTCAGTCAAATGCATCACAAGCTGTTATGGGTCAAAGGTCAAATGCCCCTTTGTTGAGACAAAAACTATATACCAACTCAACTCCACAAGCTTCAAACAGTCCTAAAGAGACATCTAGAGATCAGCTAAACAGGAATACTTCAAACACCTTCAAACAAGTTAGTAGTGCATCTAGTCTTCTGAATAACACACCCCGGATATCTGAATCTTCCCCACAACATCATGGGAATCTTGTTCGGCCATCTTTTGTATCATCGGAGAGTATTGAAGATGAATTGTTATTTGAAGAGGTAGATCCCCCATTTGCAACATCTCATAAAACACCCAGGACTCCTAGAACACCCTCTACTGGTGAAATCACTTCACCAGGACTTGGGCTCAGTAGAGGAAGTAATGGGCCATTAAAACTACCTCAAGATCCGTCCTTAAATCCTGTGATACCGGCTGTTGTTACTGCCAAGAGTAGTGATCTGACGACGTTTTCTCAAAGGTCACCTGGACGATTTGGGAGGCATTATGAACCTGAACCCCCTCCTCCGCCGTTTAGTTTAGCCTTTGTCAATCCGACTGAGTCACGACCAAGGCTTTTACGTACACCACCTCTGACAAAATCAAATATGAACAGTGATCCAAAGTCTCACATAGTACAAGGAGCTGAAGGTGGAATTGCTTTACCAGGAGGTAAAGAAGTTTTAGCAGATCCTGTTCATATTCTGCCTGAGAACAGTCACAATTTTAAAACAGATGCTAGGTCTAAAACTGGGGGAAATTACTTCGGTGTGAATGAATACCTAGAAAAAGAGAGAACCTCTAATAAAGGTACAGGTGATCAAACGTCACCACAGAGACAACAAGTCGATGCCTTCCCTCACCATGAACCAAGTACAGAAGAGGACAAGCAGAGTCTCACAGTAGGTGATGTTGCACTAAATACAAATGAATGGTATAATACCCCAGGTAATATTGATTTTCACATCAAGTCTTCTGTACAGAAGTCGACAAATGATTTACCACTAGGATTAAATAAACTGGAAATAAATGATAGTCACAACAAGATGATGAATATTCACCACACAGACACCAATCACCACAAAAATTCATTAACAACTGATGATAGATTTGACCCAAAATTACCAGAATTTTTACCCATACAAAAGAGAGGTAATAATGAAGATAAAGTACAAATACAAAGAAAAGATGTTGCCAGTAGACTAAGATCAGTGTTTTTCAAGGACTCTCCTGAACAATATAAATCTGGAAAATCCTCACAAACTGTTAAAGGAAATAATTCAAACACTAACAACAGTGATAGTGGTATTGCTGCAAGTACAGCATCTGACAGCAAGACGTCTGTTCAAAGCAATACAAGAGTCATTTTACAAAACATATCTCCATTTTCTCCAGTGCCAACCTCGGACAATCAAGATATAGATTCTCATCACAGAGGAGACAACTCGAACAGAGTGAACAAAATAGATAGTGATGTAAATAAACAACCAGCTGGGTTTTTATCTAGTGGTAATAGTGTATTGGAGAAAGACTCGCATTGTAAAGATGGAAATAGTAACTCTATTATTACTACAGAAAAACTTAACATTGTGTCAGCATTTTCTCCTATACATCCTCAGCCTTTGACTTCTAATAGAACCACAAAAGGTATGATAGGAGCATTTACTAAGAATGTGTTACACACCAAGGTTTCTGCGTCCTCTGATCATCACCAACAAACATCAAGTGACAGTACTTTACAGACTGAACAAAGGTAGATGTGTGCCTGTGTCTGTCTAAATGCTTCCTCTCTCTGTCTCTCTCTCTCTGTCTCTCTCTCTCTCGTTCTGTTACATTTGTGTAAATCTTAAAAGCAAGTGTGAACCTTTGATTAATGGATTCACTTAACAAGTTGAAATTATTTTTAGGAAGTTTGATGTGCATATTTAAATATTGTGAAATTAAACATTTTGTTATTGCAGTGTAATGGGAAAGTCTTAAATCAAGTTTATCAGCAGAAAATTCAATACAATATTATCAATTTTTCAATTTACAGACAGCAACTTATAGCAGCACATGAAGAGCAGCTGGCCAGTGTGACATCAATGTGTAAACAAGAGATGAAATTGTTACTTAGTGCTAAAGCTGGGCACAAGGTTTGTAACATTACAATAATACATGTATATATGAAAATGTATTGTACTAAATAATAAGTGACCTGAGGTCACAGTTTAAGGTCATTTAAGATAACTATGGAAGCATTGCCTGTATTTGGAATCGGTTATCTGCATCCTTTGGCTTTTTCAAATTCTTCGTAGCTTAAAAATATACAATGGATATGACTTGTGACAATAAAGCCCTTTCAGTAAATTTCAGAGAAGCAGACAAGTTAGTTAAAGTAGCCTGCAGGAAAGTATGATCAATTTCCTGCAATAGCCTTAGTCAGATATTGAAATTGACAATTTTTTCTGAATAAAAGTCAAAAGTTGCCAATGAGTAACACTGATTTTAATGGAAATAGAAGTCAAATTCTACTGGCTATCCATGCTATCAGCTTCTACCGGCTATCCATGCTATCAGCTTCTATCTGCTATCCATGCTATCAGCTTCTATTGGCTATCCATGCTATCAGCTTCTATTGGCTATCCATGCTATCAGCTTCTACCGGCTATCCATGCCATCAGCTTCTATCTGCTATCCATGCTATCAGCTTCTATATGCTATCCATGCTATCAGCTTCTACCGGCTATCCATGCTATCAGTTTCTATCTGCTATCCATGCTATCAGCTTCTATTGGCTATCCATGCTATCAGCTTCTATCTGCTATCCATGTTGTCAGCTTCTATCTGCTATCCATGCCATCAGCTTCTATCTGCTATCCATGCTATCAGCTTCTATCTGCTATCCATGCTATCAGCTTCTACTGGCTATCCATGCTATCAGTTTCTATCTGCTATCCATGCTATCATCTTCTATCTGCTATCCATGCTATCAGCTTCTATTTGCTATCCATGCTATCAGCTTCTATCTGCTATCCATGCTATCAATATCTATCTGCTATCCATGCTATCAGCTTCTATCTGCTATCCATGCTATCAGCTTCTATCTGCTATCCATACTATCAGCTTCTATCTGCTATCCATGCTATCAATATCTATCTGCTATCCATGCTATCAGCTTTTATCTGCTATCAGCTTCTATCTGCTATCCATACTATCAGCTTCTATCTGCTATCCATGCTATCAATATCTATCTGCTATCCATGCTATCAGCTTTTATCTGCTATCCATGCTATCAGCTTCTATCTGCTATCCATGCTATCAGCTTCTGTCTGCTATCCATGCTATCCACTTCTATCTGCTATCCATGCTATCAATATCTATCTGCTATCCATGCTATCAGCTTTTATCTGCTATCAGCTTCTATCTGCTATCCATGCTATCGGCTTCTGTCTGCTATCCATACTATCAGCTTCTATTGACGATACTGCTTTATATTAATAATTTTAACCTACATTTTCCGGATAAGATATAGTTTATATGCAGAATCAGTTACATTTCTACTTGCTTCACACTATCAGGTTGTATGTAAAATTGAATTTTGTTATGATTATTTTCTCAAAACAGGTTGGAATTCAGTTATTACAAAGTTTATATGGAAGACAACAGTACTGTCAGTCTTAGATCACCTTAGTGACTTGGATGATCTGTTGTGATCTGTTTTCAGGCGGATGATTATTGCACATGAACTTTTGAACTTTATAACATATATAAATTTCTCAAAAAACTGGTGTAAATTCTGTTCAGTTTTGAGACATAGCATAATATGGGGTAAGGATACTGTGAATTCTATAATTATGGGAGGGGGGTGGTTGGTGTGGCTCAGGTTCTGTTGATAGACGAGTGGACTTCCAGGGCTTGAGTAACCAAAAGGCCCTTATTTCACCCTGCAAATAGAAATTTTGTGTTGAAATTTGATTGATATACAGTGGAATCTGGTTATGTTGAAATCAGATGAAATTCTAGATATATCAAAACTGAAAGTCTGGTCTCTATTTTTATGGATAGAATAATACATTGATTAAGATTTTTGGTTATCTCAAATTCTGGATATCTCGAAGTAATAGGGGTGGTCTCCCGTGAGTTTCAATATAACAAGATTCCACTGCATTTACATATATTCAGGGACATGTGTGTTATACATGTACCCGATTTATTGGATGTACTTGAAAGTTTCTTTATTACTTACAGACATATGATGAATACATCACTAAAGTCAGTCATCTATTGAGTCAGAAGATGGCTGCCATACAACTACTTCAAGATGAAATAGAGAACTACTTCTCTAACCGAACCAACCTCATGTGATCATATAATTTATTACGTCCAAAGCAGTCTTTCATGAAATGCATTTTCTATTGAAATCATAAGTACTCATAACATTTGCCAGATGTTGAGATATATTTATTTTAAATTTATTTAATGTCTCATTTTTATGTGTAGACAAAATAAGCATGTTGTGTAAATAATAATATTTCATTAATTTGAAAATTAATTAGAGTATGTTTGAAACAAGGGTCTTTGTATTATATACATAAAATTTATCATTGCTTCTTCATATCATATCAATTCTGTAAATATTACATGTCAAAAATAAAGATATATAATTTAAGATGTGTTCATATAAAGGTGATATATTGTTTGAATAATGGAAGAAAATATTTATCTTCTGTAATATATGTAAAAAAAAATACTGTCGTCAGCTTTTTTCCTTTTTTGCCCATCTAAAACAAAGTTTTCAAACTGTTAGATGTTCAGTTATGTAAGCATGGTTAGGTATAATATTTATGTATTATTTTAACTATATAAAACAAGTATATCTAAGTGTCTATATTTTGTCCAGAAAAAAATATATACGCATTTGACATCATTTATTTATATTTAAGCTACTAACAACTATGCAAGGCTGCATGTGGAGGTCTGAATGTTGATATTCTATAAAAAGTTGTATATTATTTAGTAGACAATATAACACAATTAATGACTTTCGTGTCAGTTAGTATGATGTGATATCAACCTGGAAAACTTTTTGACTATTTGTTCACTAAAAAGGTCTAAAGGAATGATATGAATCTGGAAAACTTATAGAAGCCATGTTGACTAAAAATTCTCCGGGAATGACACAAGTCTGGAAAACTTATAGACACCTTGTTCACTAAAACCTCTCCAGGTGTTGGCATACTGAAGTCTGTCTCCCATAATTTTCTATAATGTATGTAATAGTGTCAGTATACCAAAGTCGATCTCACAAATGCCATAATAATGATAAGCATTGTTGTATAAATATTGTATTATATGAATGTTGTACAATACATAGCACATATACCGGTACTTATAAATTGCCGATTCCATCCATTTGTTTATAGTCTTTGTACATGATATATACTTCCAAGTCCTTTTTAGCTCACTGAGGACGAAAGTTTATTCTTGGCTCTAATTTTTGAACTGCAAGGGACAGGGCTCTGATATTTCACATATAGATTCTTTATGATGAGAACTTTCATTTGGTACCTTGACTTTTGACCTAGTGACCTTGGACCTACTTTATCAAAAACTTTGACCTTGGCTACAGCTTTTAAACCTTGAGGGATAGGGCTAGGGTTTGATATTTTGCATATAGATTTCTTATGACCAGAGCTTTCATTTGGTACCTTGACTTTTGACCTAGTGACCTTGGTCTTGAACTTTTACCTACTTTTCAAAAACTTTATCCTTGGCTGTATCTTTTAAACCATTAGGGATATGGCTTTGATATTTCACATATAGATTACTTATAACCAGCAGAGCTTTCATTTATTACCTTGACTTTTGACCTAGAGACCTTGACATTGGACTTTAAACTACTTTTCACAGTTTTAATCTGAACTGAAGGAATAAAAATTTTACCAGTCCTTGGACCTTAAAAACCTGACAGCTGTGGGTCAAATATCTATTTTGAACTGGGTAACCTTGCATGTATGTGTACTGTATTATATCCATCTTCTACATTGGGAATGAATCAAAGTGGTGCCTTGTATGTCTAATTGTATGTAAATTATAATATATTATACCTAGGATAGCCAGTGTATATTCTGATGTCCGATAACTCAGTTGTTATTTAGCAGTCTCTTACACAGAGTTGTCTGTCCTTGCACTCTAGATCAATCTGTCAATATCTAACATTTACAAGATTCTTGTAAAATATATAAATATAGTCTAAATTTAACTCATGTTAAGCTATTTGCATATATCTTTAGTTTTGACCTAGAATAAGATAGTATTTAAGAGGAAATACTTTTTAATGTGAAAAGTATGCCTATTTCGAGTAATTTGGTTTTTATATTCATTCTGTTGGTTACATATTTTGAGAGTGCTTTTTAGACGTCGACAGAGATCAATGGAGAGCTGTGCAAGGACTGACAACTCTGTGTAAGAGATTGGTTATTTAGATATAAGCTGACCGTCTCTGGCTTCTACGTTAATCCTCACTAACATGATGTCATCTATGAAACAGAGTAACTATATTTTTGTCACAAAGTTGGCAAACATTGTTAGAACAGTTTGCGATTGTTAAGCAAACAAGTTCCGTTTTGTATGAAAGTTCTGAAATGTAGGATAATTTTTATTTTCTTTATGGTAATTATCTTTGTTTATAGTTTACCAACATGTAAATGTGATATATAGACAAAACTACACGTTTCTATCTGCATCGATATTCAGACTGAGCAAAATCATTTTAATGGAAGGATTAAATTAGATTTAAATTAAATGAAACTGTAGCCTCTGTGAATCCTTCCACTACAAGGATCAAGTTCGTTATAATGATATGGATGGAAATATTTGTGTAGTTTTGTATTTATACATGTTATAACATGCCCCTTATTTTATTGTTTACACAAATTTAAAATTCATTCCTCTTTTACCAATGTCATATAATTTAGATGAATGTAGAAATTTAGTAGTCCTGTGCAGTGAAGTAGTGTTTCGTACGGCACAGGCATATCATAACTGTATGATTACACATGCATATAATGTACATTCAGTTGCTGTATATACAAACTAACAGATATGACTGTCAGGTATTTGTAATGCAGCCTCACAATGGCTACATGTTATTTAGAGATATATAACATGTATAATCAGGTAATAGACCTTTTCACCATAACTGCGGTCCTACTAATTTCACCTGCGCACAAACACTTCTGCAGGGTATCAAGAAGTTTCGTGCTCAAAACATTTCTACCCATGACAATTAGTACCCAATTAAAGACTAATTGTTCCCTGTGTACGATTTAAATTTCATTGGGTATGATTTGTGTTCAGTACGAAACTTTGTGATACCACTCAGAAGTGCTTGTGAGCAGGTGAGATTAGTAGGAATGCAGTTATCGTGAAAGAGTCTATGGGTAGAATTTGTACAAAATGTTTTTGGTTGAAACTTCTTGATAGTCTGCCAAAGTGTTTATGCGCAGGTAAAATTAGGACTACAGTTAACGTGAATAGGTCTATCCTGTATTTTAATTATTTTAGAAAAAGCTAGGATGGCGATTTCTTAAATCTAACATCCAAACCGACAAAGTTTGAAGATAATTTCAGATCCAGAAATTGTTTGAAATTCAAAATGTGAATACACTTTTTTTTCAAATTATAAAGTGTCTGAAACTACACCATCCATGTACAATAAATACAATTTTTTTTTTTCATAGCATTTTATTTTTGAGATTTGTGATACTGTGGGCTTTTTGTGATAGATGGAAGCTTTAAATTTGTGTTTCTTTTCATTAATTCTACAATGCATATGGTTTTCAAAGCATTATTTTATTCGAAAATATTTTGATAAGATGCAAGATTTTGAGGTCAGTGGGTCATTACCATGATAATTAAAATTAGGTTGCCTTTCTCATAATTCTAGAATTCCTCCACGATTTTGAAAATGCCAATTTCAGTTATTTTTCTCAACTTTCGACTTCCATGTCCAATGTATAAATACATGATTTAGTGACTTTGTGTATAAAAAATATATTTTTGATAAAAAAATGTAACATATTCTCATATTTGCTATGTTTACATTCCATTGAACAGTATGAATGTGATATGTTACCCAGGTAACATAAATAACATAGTAATATAATGTAAAACTTCTTTATAATGCCCCTCATTTCATTTCCACCTTGCTTTATGCTTTAATATTTGAAAGTCCACTTTTCCCTTTAATGTCATATAAGGCTTCCCTCAACCTATCACCGATCCCTTTATAATGCCAAATTTGGACTGAACAAATGGTGGCAGTATAACGTGGTATTACTGTAATGTGAAATGTTCTGTCAAGTAGGGAACTCAAAACTTTTGTTTCTCTGTTTGACTGAGATTTCTCACAGGAAAAAGCTTACAAATCTTCAAATTAGTGTGAATTGTATACAATATATGATATTGTTTTCTGCTAGTTGTAGGTAAAATACTCATGTTTCATATTTTTACAAATGTGTAGAGAAATCCATTTTATGTCTCAACTACAGTATTTATTGTAAGGTCTTTGTACAATGTTAGAGTATATAAAATATGGCTCAGAACTCTATAAAGTTATCCAATGCAGTTTGTGTTCTTTCATTTCTTTTCACTGTGATCTGTGGCACTCTGAATTGACAAAATGGAAATCTTTTGTCGAAAGAAAGTTACCCAAATTAGTTATACTTCAATATCACAAAGATTTATAAATCACTCCATCTGTTCAAGATTTATATACTCTGATACACATAACTTGGTGGGACAGAGTAACCTTATGATTATCATACAGATGATTCTACTCATTTTTCTGTTATGGCAAGCTGCACAGGAAAAATGTTTTATTCATTACTGGATACTCTGTTATGTATAGTGACAAGTAGGAATGGTCACTCTAGCCAGTATAATTTTAGTGTTATGCTTTATTACCTAAAATTTAAACTTGTCCAGGTCAAGAACAGGTTCACGAGACTCCACTCCACCAGGTTATTACTATATCTTCATCAAATATGGTGAGCCTAATTGAGGAAATGTGGATGATATGGCCAGGACAGAGCAAAAAGGAATAAGTCACAACATTTGCACAATGCAAACCTATAGACCCCTCTCATACTAAAACTGATATCACTTCCTGTATCTACATAAAGGACAGATTAAAATCATTTCCATCACTGGCTGTCACTTTTGTCTTGATATCAGGGCCAAAGTCTCTACTCCATACTTGAGTGCAAATAGTCCTAATTTTAAGGTAGAACACACAAAATCTATTCTGTAAGTGGACATATTTGTATACATGTACTGAAGGCATACAATTGTAAATAATGATCAACATTATTGCTCATCTGAAGAAAACTTCAGATATACTAAAAAATTGTTTAAGTACTTGCACAAATTTGGAGTACCCTACTCAACATTTTTATTCATTTTTACATTCACACCCAAAAGTTTTACAAACCATTATGTAATCAAAATAATGAAATTAAGGCCGAGCTTGAGTATCAAGAAAATTTGGTGACAACCCCTGATACCGGTATATAGAAACACAGAATGTAATTCCGAGATTTAAAAAAGTCACCATTCCATAATCATCATCATACTTTACTCACTGATTTTGATATTGTGTTTGACACAAAATAATACAACAAGGTGTAAATCTGCTTAACATTGCCAAAGTATGCACACAAGTGATTCTGTAAGCTGTATAACAAAGACTGTAAAATCATCAAGTACATGAAATACTTATGTTTACAAATACATTTTGTACATTTCAGATGCACCAGACAACAACATCACATAATCCAGAGCTAATGACCGAGTCATATAGTTTTACTGGAAATAGTTTATCAGAAATCTCATAAATCTCATTTAACTGTGAATTTTTCACTTAACAGTTTATTTAAAGTAGCGGTGAAATTGTTCACCCTTTCACTGTCACAGTTTGTTCTTACTCATGTTACAATGTAATTGTATCTAGGTACATGTACTAGGTGTTTAATTTTTCCCTGTTTCTCTAAAACAATTCATTTTAACTCTATATATTTTATCAATGTAGCTGATTATAGTTTTTCACTATTTCACTAGAACATGTAGAACAGTTTGTTATAATTCTATATCTTGTATTTCTGTAGGTGTTTAGTTTTTCACTCTTTCCTTAGAACAGTTTGTTCTTTCTCTATATCTTTGTTGACTTTATCACTGTTTGAACAATAAGTTTTTATCAACTCTGTATTCTGTAACCATGTTACACCAAGTGGGTCTCTATCACCTTCAGATAACCATGACAACACCAACAAGTTTAAACTATTAAGACTGCATCTGGTCTAATTGATAGAGTGTGTAGTGCTTTGTGGCAGTGGATCGGTCCTGGAAAAGACAAAAAAGACAACAATTTAGATTATGATGTAAGAGTAGCAGCACTGGCTATTTGATTGGACACAAACGTGATGATAGAAATGTATATCAACTGCACAAAATATATGGCAAGAGCTTTTAGAGTGATCTTTAATAACTGCCATAGCCAGGTTAGGAGCAGGGACATGTGATGCCTTGTGATTTTTTTAATAGGCTAATCAAAATTATGCATTCATTTGATCACTAGAAAATCAACCCTTGATAAAATGTTCAAATGAAATGTGTACATTTTCATTTTATACATGTACAAACAGTTAGTCGTCACAGCTATTACAGTTTGATTTTAACTAACCATGCTAACGGTTAACTGCATTTTTATTCAAATGAAGATATCCAGGACCATAATTAATATTTTTAACATCTAATAATTTTTAAAAAGAAACAATGCAAACAATTTTCTCAAAACTGGAATTTTCTGACATTAAAACATTGAATTATGACATGTAGGATGACCCTGAATGAAATGCGTATTTAAAATGTCTTAACTGAACATCCTGAATGTCTGCTGTATTCAGCATTTAGCAATACTGAAAAAAGTGTAAATAACTATACTTCCTATAGTCCTGTAGTAGAGTAAATAACTAGTTCCCTATAGTCTGTAGTAGTCTAAATAACTATAGTTCCCTATAGAAGTCTAAATAACTATAGTTCCCTATAGAAGTCTAAATAACTATAGTTCCCTATAGTAGTCTAAATAACTTTAGTCCTGTACTGTAATAGTCTAAATAACCATAGTTCCCTATAGTCCTGTAGTAGTCTAAATAACCATAGTTCCCTATAGTCCTGTAGTAGTCTAAATAACCATAGTTCCCTATAGTCCTGTAGTAGTCTAAATAACCATATTTCCCTATAGTCCTGTAGTAGTCTAAATATCTAGTCCCTGTAGTCATGTAGTAGTCTAAATAACTGTAGTCATGTAGTGGTCTAAATAACTGTTGTCCCTGTAGTCTAAATAACTGTAGTCCCTGTAGTCTAAATAACTGTAGTCCCTGTAGTCATTTAGTAGTCTAAATAACTGTAGTCCCTGCAGTCATGTAGTAGTCTAAATAACTGTAGTCCCTGTAGTCATGTAGTAGTCTAAATAACTGTAGTCCCTGTGGTCATGTAGTAGTCTAAATAACTGTTGTCCCTGTAGTCATGTAGTAGTCTAAATAACTAAGTCTATATAACTGTTGTCCCTGTAGTCTTAATAACTGTAGTCCCTGTAGTCATGTAGTAGTCTAAATAACTGTAGTCATGTAGTAGTCTAAATAACTATAGTCCCTGTAGTAGTCTATATAACTGTTGTCCCTGTAGTCTTAATAACTGTAGTCCCTGTAGTCATGTAGTAGTCTAAATAACTGTAGTCCCTGTAGTCATGTAGTAGTCTAAATAACTATAGTCCCTGTAGTAGTCTATATAACTGTTGTCCCTGTAGTCTAAATAACTGTAGTCCCTGTAGTCATGTAGTAGTCTAAATAACTGTTGTCCCTGTAGTCATGTAGTAGTCTAAATAACTGTAGTCCCTGTAGTCATGTAGTAGTCTAAATAACTGTAGTCCCTGTAGTCATGTAGTAGTCTAAATTACTGTAGTCCCTGTAGGCATGCAGTAGACTATATAACTAGTCCCTGTAGTCATGCAGTGGTCTAATTGACTATAGTATTTACATATATAGTAGGCTACATATTATAGTTTAAAAACAACTAAAGTATATGTAGTAATCCTAATAATTATAATACATATAATATTACGTATAGTACTTAAAAAAACATGCAATATATGTGCAGTTGAATTTCACACTGAATTCAAATCAATAGGTCATTAGACTTGTTATCATTAAAACGTTTACATGACCCTGTGAAAACTATCGATGGTCTGAAACTATCACTGGAAAGCTTAGGGCCTACCTTTAATGCAAATGCACACACTGTTCCATTTTAAAGCTATTTCAAAAAATAAAAAACAGAAAAAAAACTGGAGAAAGGAATGGCAAATTTAAATTACAATTGTAGACATACTGTAAATCATATGTAGGATGAAATGCTTTCAACTGTTAACTGTAGCTCTGTGACAATACAGATTATATCATGATTGCCTCCCTTGGAAGGACTCTTTACACAGGATAAGATGTGCAGCTATATCACTAAATGAACAACAACAAAATCACAAACAATGCCAACAACAAACAACAATGTACTTGTCTTGAGGTTACACAACATGCATGTGCTGTACATACACCAAGTATACATATATACAAAGATGTGAAATAATGCATAAATTGGTGTGTGATGCACAAATGGATGGTCTGACAAATTATATATCGGTACTTGATAATACCTCTCTCCCCACCAACAAAACAGGTAGTGAACTAAATGCACTAAAAACATACTGTGAATACATTTGGACAATGGACCAGGTTTATCCTCAATGTTAACAGAGTGATATCATGCATGTCTTAAAGAATAATCCAATTCATGCATTTACTCAGTCTTAAAGTATGATCTTGATCATGTCTTTGCTAAATGTTAGAGAATAATCTCATTCATGAATATCTTTGCTCAATGTTTAGAGAATTATCTTGTTCCTGTTTTTGCTCATTGTTAGGGAATGATCTCAATCATTCCTGTCTTTGCTCAATGTTTAGGGAATGATCTCATTTATGAAGGTCTTTGCTCACTGTTTAGAGAATCATCTCATTTGTGTCTTTGGTAAATGTTTAACTCATCAACCCCTGAAAAACAATGAACAATTGACTCTTCTGTAAATCAATGACTTAGATCAGTCCAAATGTGCCTTTAGGGGTGAAAGAGTAAAAGAATGATCTCCACCATGTCTTTTGCTCAATGTTTAGAGAATAATCTCGTTCATCATGTTCATGTCTTTTGCTCAATGTTTAGATAATGGTCTAGTTCATGTCTTTGCTCAATGTTAAGAAAATGATTTCATGTCTTTGCTTGATGTTCAGATAATGATCTCGGTCATATCTTAGCTCAGTATTTAGAGAATTATCTTGCTCATGTCTTTGCTAAATGTTTAGAAAATGATCTCTTTATGTCACCTGGTTGAGATTTAGACAATAGTTTTAAGTATTTGCTGCAGTATTTCCCCTGTATTCTTTCATATCCTTTCAAATGATAATGCATGAATATAAACGACACATGTCAAAAACTAGGTATTGTGTGAAGATAAATTTAAATACAGAAAAAAAGTCATATTCTCAACACACTTGAAATGGATGACATTTCTTGGCTCACTATTTAAATTTTGCAACTATGCGATTGATCCTTTCTCGTTACTTAAGTGCCTGTGACCCCTTAACCTTGACAATATGTCTTAATGATCCTTTGATAATTCCCTTTTTGTTTATATTAAACTTCCAAGTAGTAATCTCCCAGACTAATTTGGTAAAAATTTTATCCAATACACTAGTACTGATTCTTGCAAAGAAGTCGTTTTAATGGAAAAGTTAACAAACAATATGGTTGGATTGACAATGACAACAGATGGCAGACATTGGGCCTAGCAATAGCTCACTTGACCCATTGGGCCAGGTGAAGGAAAAAAAAACACTGGATCACAACATACATGTAGTGACAATACAAAGACATGATTGATTTACAAGCTTGAGCATGCAAACTTACAAGTTAGAGTCAGATTTGGAAGTTAGTAAAACTTGACTGCCATCTGAAGACAGTGTAGCTGTGTCTGTATTCTCATCAATGGCCGTTGTATACATACTTGGCCTCACTTTCTCTCGATATCTGCCATTGGCGGAAATTCAAACTTAGCTTTAATGCATGTGCAACTAGTTTGTTATGTGACAAATAATTTTGCTAACATGTTCATAAGCTGAATCAATCCAAAATTTTAGGTCTCATTTTTGGGCAAAAAAGTAGACAGATTCAAATTGGAGACGAGGTTGGGGGCTGTAATTACAGGAATTATCAAATGTCATTTAGCATACCTTTTTTGAAGATTTGGGGCTAACATCTAAAATTCCTCATATCAACCTGCACATTAATCCAGCTACAATATGCATATATATGTTTATATAATTAGAACACTTATCTAAACAATATTTTGTTTTCTTATCCAGAGCAGACTGTTAAATCTTTTATTCATAGAAAGATATCATTTACAACACAGTGTTAGTTTTTAGTTGCCCTTTTCCAGGGATGTTACCTCTAACCCTGTGTTATTTTTCATTCACATAAATGCCAGGTTATGACCTCTAACCCCGTGTTAATTTTCATTCACATACATGTAATTATAAATGTACACACCAAGATATCAGCAGCAACCCTGTGTTAGTTAATCTTAGTTTTCAATTATACATGCATTGAATAATGAATTGCACCCTTTGTGAAATTTCATACAGTTAATCTACTACAGATCAGTCAAATTGCTCTATAAGTTGAGATTTTTGCACTTTAAGCCAGAATGACTTTCACATCTAGATGGCGCTGGTTTTAGCCAAGCCAGTACCTAAATTAATTACATGTATATGGTAACATCTGCTAGTGTAGGCGATTCATTGAGGGTTCATGCTCATGTATGGCATGACTTGTGTATCAGGGCAACTTATACAAGAGTATGTATCATACTTGTATATGCAGCATTATTCTCACCATGCCTTTGCATAACCCAGTTTCTACTTATGTATGGTGTGACTTACATTGTAACTAACACGGGTGCCTAGCACACAAGTCATATATGGCAGCATTAGCAAATATTCTATCTGTGACTTCTGTATGATTTGGTTACTATGTATGTATGGTTCGTCTTATCTACATGACAATTTATACACAAATGTATA
>BROG01000556.1:35000-65000 GCA_030159075.1 Atrina japonica
AATTGTCCCACGAGAATTATCTACAAGTTATCTCCTGTCCACGAGCAGTAAGTGTGTAAGCAGTCACTATAATAGGACAACTACCAGCAGACAAAATACAGTGTTGCAAGTTGCATAAGGCAGGTGGTCGCTATATAAGGGGTAAATATATAGACCATAGTATCTAGATACTGCTAGAGTATTTAAACATGTACCTTTTTGCATCTGAAATTCTATATTTTATATGTAAAGAAAGATAACTCTTAATTTTCTATATCATAATGTCAACTGTCACATTTAATATCATTTTATTTAATTTCATAGTTTGAAATTATCACCCATGTAGAGCCTCTCTGTATATACTCAGTCTATGTGAGTACATACTTAGTGATGTATCAGTATGTGTAAGTAACAGAATAATGTATTGGTGTATTCATAAGTAGTAAGATACCATGTTATTCTCAGTAGTATGAAATAATCCAATTTCATTGTGTGTTATGTTTTGTGTTTCTTATTTCATAGGTCTCGAAACAGTACATTAAAGAATATTTATCCAGAATATCATCTCCATATATCAATTCAAATATACCACACTAGTAGAGTGTATCAAGCGAATCCAGTATTTATATTCAGAGTCTGGAAATCAGCATAGAATTCCAATGCAACTAAAGGCAATTTATCGTTATTCATATTCACTCCATGGGATTCTGAATCTTGGAGTCCATATTTATAATTCATTACATGGAGGTTGATGTCAAAATCTGTCATTAGATAAGACGTGCTTGTGTTGAACATTATGTGCATAAATTGTGTTGCATTACATGTGCTGTACTTTTCTTATTTGTTGGTTTTGTGTATGTCACTGTAATTACAACATGAGTACCGCCAATCATCTAATGGAGACATCAACCATCCCAAGTGGTCAGTCTGTCAAATACAAAGGTTATTGCAGCACTCAAGTTTGTCTTTGATGAATTTCTTATTCATCGGATACAAACAAGATCATGACACATTACACTGTGGGTGCTTAAAAGCAGAAAGCAGAAACACTGGTACTCAGCTGGTTGTTTCAATGTAACAGAAATCAAACATAAACATGACTGGCTAGCTGAAAAATATTTTCATTTGAAGTAAAAGATGCATCTTTTATTCTAAATATTTATTATCTTTTTTGTTTCTGATCATTCTGAAAGAACTGTTGAAGCATGGGGAGGAACTCAACTCAGAGTAGGTGCCAGTCTGTCCACATGGGACACATTACCAATGGTGAAAATGATTAGTTATTACCGCATTTGCCCCATTAAGCGCCAAAGACTTTACAAAAATCAGGAAAAGGGGGGTGGGCGCTTAATGAAACAAATTAATAGTCAAATTGACGTAAAACAGTTGATTTTTATAAGGCACAGTGGTAAAGTTGTTGTAGTTATTACCAAGGATACCTATCGACAATCTTCTGTTGCTGGGGGCTACAGATAGGCTGTTACTTATGACTTTTCAGGTTCACATCTCCTTGTCAAACAGCTACAAATGATTGTGGATCTTATGTAACAAGATTTGTTTGTGAAACACAGTTGCCCCCGATCCCAACAAATTTCTATGCTGCCAAAATATTGCAATGTCCTACATTTTGACTCCCATTGCCATGGCATGTGATGTCAGCAAAATGTGAACAACACTTAGATGAACTTATTGTCTAAGTTTGGTTACTGTATCACAATGCAAACTTGAAATATTGTGCTTTATATGTAAGCAGGATGGAATTACGGACAGACAAATAGACAAACAGACAGATGGACGATCCAAACGCTAGATGCCCCTGGCAGACCTTTCAGGCTTGGGGCATAAAAAAGGGGGAGGGGCGCTTCTAAGGACATGGACAGTTAATGGGTAGAATACAATACACCCAATTTGTATATTTAATGTCTGTTGTTAAACTACCTTTACCACTTACTTTGTAGCATAGTCTGTGTCAAAACTTGCTCCCTGAACCAGCTGCTGCTTCTCTTGAACTTCATGCTACAAAACAAGATAACATAAGTCAGCAATATATCGCAAAGGTAACACAGAGTAATGCATAATGCTGAATATACACATACCATTGATTCTATATGAACAAAATGAAAGAATGAATACCAGTATCAAGTACTTAATGAATGGATGAACAGCTGAAACAGGTAATTACATGTAATGAATTGTTATCAGATACATGTAGTTAATGAATGTATACCTGTAACAGGCAGCTAATCAATATTACCTGCAACAGGTAGTTTATAGATAAATACCTGTAACAGTTACCTAATGAACCAATAGATACGTGTGAAAATTAGCTAAATAATGAATGCAGTACTTGTAGAACCTGTTTTGAGAGACCACCCCATCTGACACTGAAATGTGATATGTCAAGAAAGATAACCTCTTGGCCAAGGGAGGTTTTATTCAAAGGATTATTTAACAAGTGGTTTTCAGAATGTGGTCTCAAAAGACATGTGGTCTTACTTGAAAGTGGTCTTTTAAGACAGGCTCCACTGTATATATTATATTCCTGTAACAGATAGCTTAAGAATGTGTATATACCTGTAACTGCTAGCAAATAATGTGTATACCTGTGCTAGATAGCTAAAGAATACCTCAAATGGGTATACACCTGTAACATGTAGCTAATGAATGTGTAAATGTATAACAAGGTCTGTACCACTACTAAATAGCTAAAGAATGGGTATACACCTGTAACATGTAGCTAATGTGTAAATGTATAACAAGGTCTGTACTGCTACTAAATAGCTAAAGAATGGGTATACACCTGTAACATGTAGCTAATGTGTAAATGTATAACAAGGTCTGTACTACTACTAAATAGCTAAAGAATGGGTATACACCTGTAACATGTAGCTAATGAATGTGTAAATGTATAACAAGGTCTGTACTACTACTAAATAGCTAAAGAATGGGTATACACCTGTAACATGTAGCTAATGAATGTGTAAATGTATAACAAGGTCTGTACTACTACTAAATAGCTAAAGAATGGGTATACACCTGTAACATGTAGCTAATGAATGTGTAAATGTATAACAAGGTCTGTACTACTACTAAATAGCTAAAGAATGGGTATACACCTGTAACATGTAGCTAATGAATGTGTAAATGTATAATAAGGTCTGTACTGCTACTAAATAGCTAAAGAATGGGTATACATTTGTAACATGTAGGTTATGAATGTGTAATTAAGGATTGTTTTTCATTTTTTTAAAAACACAGAATATATATGCAATGGGTCATGGGGGAGGAAGTGCTGCACATTGAATTTTTTCCCATATATTGGACATATATTCCATGTTTTTTTAAAAAAAAATAAAAAAATAATACTTATATTTATATATATTACCATTTCCTGTGACTCTGTAGTTAGCTGGATATGAGATTGATTCTATATAATTGACTTTTTGGGGGGAGGTTTCCATATGATGTAACAGCTGAACAGCTGTGTGTCAAGCATTGAATATGCAGTACACCCAGTTTTTATGCTCACAATGAAGGAAATAACAGTAGGTATGTAAATATATGTATATACCTGTAGTAGATACATGTAGCTAAAGAACGGGTATACAACTGTAACATGTAGCTAATAGATGTGTTAATGTATATACCTGTAACTGATAGTTAAAGAATATGTTCCTGTAACATATAGCTAATAATGTGTTGATGTATATACCTGTAACAGATAGTTAAAAAATGTGTATATACTTGTAACATGTAACTTATGATGATGTATACTGGTATACCTGTAACAGACAGTTAAAGTATGTGTATATACGTGCAGTGTTTTACACTTCTGTATTTTTTAGCCGATAATCGGCTATTTCCCCTCGGCAAAATTACCTAAATTTTCCCAAAAAATCAACTAAAAATTCCCAATTAGGCTCTGGTCAAAATTTTTAAAAATCGTCGTTATATCCGTAAAAATCCACCCAGAACGGACCCAGACTTTATATTTCGATATATGAATCTAAATCTCTTATACGTTTGCGTGAATGCTTGCACACATTAGGTTAAGCGTGTAGCCGTTAAAGATGTAACTATGTCGCATAATGCGAAATACTACACAAAAAAAACTTCGGCTTAATCAAAGGGGTTAAAAAAAAAAACAGATGCGTTCAAATATCAGACAAAATCGATTGTTCACGAGGCGAAGCATGGATCACCAAATGAGAACAGAAGCAAGTCAACCCGTCCCAAATTTACTTGCCCCTCCGAATCCGACGATGTCCTTCGGGTTCAAAAGACATGGAAGTTGTTACCCCGAATACAAGTGAGATGGATACGATTGATAACAGCATGCCATACAGGGATTGGTTAACTTCTATGCCACAGATAAAGAAGATACATTTGGAAAAGATATAGTGGGGAAGGACAAACTCTTTGATTCTACAATAATGAAAACGGAGCTTGAGAGCTTTAAGGTACAGATGTTTACCCTAATAAAGTAAATCAACTTTAATCATTTAAAAGTTTGTGAATTAGTTTGTGTTTTTTTTTTTTTGAGTTCTTATTTCTGTTACTTTTTGAATATAAAAATATTGTTCACAGAAGTTATGTGACATTCTGATAGCAAGTTTTTACTTCATTACTAACTGAAATGCATAATTTATATTTCTATTAGTTACAACTAACAACTGTTTTGTATTATGTTTCTAATTTTTTTTGTTTAAACTTTTTGACTTACAGCTAATCTCTGTCATTGGAACTATTTATCAACTGATCTATGACCTTCAAATTGAATGGGGAATGAGGTAAGTTTCTGCTTTGGGAAAAATTATGAAAACAGAAATTGTTTGAGTTTCTTTAGCTTCTCATTTTATTACCTTACACATAACAGCAGGTGTTTTGGAAAAAAAATGCAAAAAACAAGGGAACTTAACTTAACATCACAGGGTATATTGAGGTGCAAATTACCTAACATCACAAGGTAAATTGAGGTGTAATTATACTCATGTCAATGCAGTTTAACACCTATGGGACTGTGCACTCCGATTTGAAACATTTGAATGTTGCCCACTGTGTTGATGGAAATGTTTTACAACTCCTGGTAACAGGTACTATGTTACTATTTCTCCAAACATCAATCTCTGTGTTTATATCTTTGTACTTTTTCATGCAGGAGAGGAGGTCTACAACACCACAAACTCTATCTACGAAGCCTTTGGCGAGATAAAGTACTACAGGGGTGTTTTCCCTGTTGTGTTTAAACCTACTCCAGCTCATTGTGACAATACCATCTTCTACAGCTGTGGTGGAAAGGAGTTTTTCTCTGTATGAACAATATCATAACAAAAAAAAAAACGAAACAGGATGAGTCAAAGAACACTGGACTACACCATGAAGATTTGTCATTACAATGAAGAACTGTCTCCGAATTAGATTCCTTAGTCACAATGTTCAAATACAATAAACAACGCAAACTGAAATTGTAATAAATTCATGTCATACACTAAATTTTGACTTGTATTGAGTATTCTAACTGCAAGTTAGCTTTAAACATACTTGATAGAAAATTCCCAATTTCACCATTTTTGTCGCTATTTTTCCCAATTCAAAGGGTAGAGGGTACCTTTGAAAAAAAGTGTGAAAAACACTGACGTGTAACATATTATATACTTGTAATATGTAGGTATGTGTATATACGTGTAACATATTATATACTTGTAATATGTAGGTATGTGTATATACGTGTAACATATTATATACTTGTAATATGTAGGTATGTGTATATAACTGTAACATATTATATACTTGTAATATGTAGGTATGTGTATATACGTGTAACATATTATATACTTGTAATATGTAGGTATGTGTATATACGTGTAACATATTATATACTTGTAATATGTAGGTATGTGTATATACGTGTAACATATTATATACTTGTAATATGTAGGTATGTGTATATACGTGTAACATATTATATACTTGTAATATGTAGGTATGTGTATATACGTGTAACATATTATATACTTGTAATATGTAGGTATGTATATACGTGTAACATATTATATACTTGTAATATGTAGGTATGTGTATATACGTGTAACATATTATATACTTGTAATATGTAGGTATGTGTATATACGTGTAACATATTATATACTTGTAATATGTAGGTATGTGTATATACGTGTAACATATTATATACTTGTAATATGTAGGTATGTGTATATACGTGTAACATATTATATACTTGTAATATGTAGGTATGTGTATATACGTGTAACATATTATATACTTGTAATATTGTAGGTAGTGTATATACGTGTAACATATACTTTGTAATATGTAGGTATGTGTATATACGTGTAACATATTATATACTTGTAATATGTAGGTATGTGGTATATACGTGTAACATATTATATACTTGTAATATGTAGGTATGTGTATATACGTATAACATATTATATACTTGTAATATGTAGGTATGTGTATATACGTGTAACATATTATATACTTGTAATATGTAGGTATGTGTATATACGTGTAACATATTATATACTTGTAATATGTAGGTATGTGTATATATACGTGTAACATATTATATACTTGTAATATGTAGGTATGTGTATATACGTGTAACATATTATATACTTGTAATATGTAGGTATGTGTATGTACGTGTAACATATTATATACTTGTAATATGTAGGTATGTGTATGTACGTGTAACATATTATATACTTGTAATATGTAGGTATGTGTATGTACGTGTAACATATTATATACTTGTAATATGTAGGTATGTGTATGTACGTGTAACATATTATATACTTGTAATATGTAGGTATGTGTATGTACGTGTAACATATTATATACTTGTAATATGTAGGTATGTTTATGTACGTGTAACATATTATATACTTGTAATATGTAAGGTATGTGTATGTACGTGTAACATACTTGTAATATGTAGGTATGTGTACGTAACATATTATATACTTGTAATATGTAGGTATGTGTATATAACGTGTAACATATTATAATACTTGTAATATGTAGGTATGTGTATACGTGTAACATATTATATACTTGTAATATATTAGGTATGTGTATGTACGTGTAACATATTATATACTTGTAATATGTAGGTATGTGTATGTACGTGTAACATATATATACTTGTAATATGTAGGTATGTGTATGTACGTACATATTATATACTTGTAATATGTATGTATGTGTATGTACGTAAACATATTATATACTTGTAATATGTAGGTATGTGTATATACGTGTAACATATTATATACTTGTAATATGTAGGTATGTGTATATACGTGTAACATATTATATACTTGTAATATGTAGGTATGTGTATATACGTGTAACATATTATATACTTGTAATATGTAGGTATGTGTATATACGTTGTAACATATTATATACTTGTAATATGTAGTATGTGTATATACGTGTAACATATTATATACTTGTTAATATGTAGGTATGTGTATATAACGTGTAACATATTATATACTTGTAATATGTAGGTATGTGTATATACGTGTAACATATTAATATACTTGTAATATGTAGGTATGTGTATAACGTGTAACATTTAGTAATATGTAGGTATGTGTATATACCATAATCTTGTAAAATGTAGGTATGTGTATATACTGTAACATATTATATACTTGTAATATGTAGGTATGTGTAATATACGTGTAACATATTATATACTTGTAATAAGTGTATATGATATATCATATTATATATATACAATATGTACTTGTATGTGTATATACGTGTAACATATTATATACTTGTAATATGTAGGTAATTATGATGTGCTAACTCATCAGCCTCTGAAAAACAATGGACTCTTAATCTTGTGTAAATAAATGACTTAGACCAGTCTAAATGTGTCTTTAGTTTAGGGGTGAATGAGTTAATGATATCGATAACAGATAGTGTATATACAGTGAAACTTGTATATAACGACCTCCTTAGGGACATAACAAAACCAGTTTTTATAGGGAGGTGGTCTTTATATAGAGGTTGATTTATACACAAATGGTACAATTGGGGACAGCAAAAAGTCTTTATGACCAGGTGGTCTTTATACACAGGTGGTCGTTAAAGCAGATTTTACTGTACCTGTGACAAAAAGGTGTACATTTTTAGCTACTTTATGAATATATACAATATGATAATTGATGATCTAACCTGCAGCGTGACTACTCAAAGTCTGTGTCACTTGCCTGAGCGACATTTTGTAAACCTGTAGCTCTGGAGAGGCTCCATGTGTTTAGCATGCAACCGTGTACATTTACTTCTCCTAACATTTTATAAATATACATGTATATATATAATACACACTGCACATTGTGACATCTGTGCATTAACCACTGCCCACTTATTTGTTAACTTTCTTTTTCAATTTTATCATTTGTCAGTCAATTTCCAAATAAGGCTGATTGATATACAAAGATATAGAATTGGGCTGATAGGTAATGCTCTAGAGAAGTTGGTCTGTAGTCATGCATTAAGTATCTATTTCACAT
Organism: Atrina japonica; assembly: GCA_030159075.1. Lineage (NCBI taxonomy): Eukaryota > Metazoa > Mollusca > Bivalvia > Pterioida > Pinnidae > Atrina > Atrina japonica. Next base: position 43,538 of record BROG01000556.1, read on the forward strand.
ATATTAATTAAAAATTGAGTTAACAGAAAAAAAATTACATTGGTTTTAATTTATTATTAATTATCTCAACTGAAATTGACTTTTTTTGTTTGGATGCAGTTTTAGGCTACACTTAATTTCACAGGTCTTACGCAAGTGATATCAATTTTCTGGCAAACTTTTTCACAGAAATCAGCTAAAATTTCAGTAGGGGCTCAAGCATGTGCTGTTAAAGCTGAGGTAAGAGACTTCATGGATTAAAGCATGATGCTCTAACCACTCAGCCATGGAGGCCTTCTGACCCGAGTTTAGCAGGCATCAACCAGATGTAATGTGTACTTTTTTCTATTAAAACCAAAACTTTGAACTATTTCTAAAAGTTGTGCATAAGTATGACATCTTCATATATAATGTACTTCCATACACATATACTTATAACTCCATACACATACTTTATACTCAGTCACACAGTGTAATAACAATCTGAAATATTTCTATTTTTACATAAATACCTTCTGCTCAACAAGTTGTGGTAAAGACTTTCGTACATGTTCTTGTATTCGGAAAAATGCAAGTGATGGCTCATTGGCGACAATATTCATACTTTCTGAAATTTTATCTGTAACTATAAAATAAAAATGATATGATTAGATTATGAGAAAGGTACATTATACCATCTACATGTAATGTAATTACAAGATGTTCAATAGGCCTGTTCAAGTTCATATTTCAAAGAATTTACCTAAAGCTGGAAACAAACAGGGAAATAATTTGATGGTGTGTATTATGATTAACTAACATTTACATGTGTTACTACTGGCACATGTAGTACCATTAATTCATAACTAATTTCAAAACATGACACAGCTTATAGTAAACAAAACAATATTTTTACTTGTACAAAGTATAAGCAAATTTAAATGTATGTATGAATGATAAGAAGTGTTTCATACAGGGTAAATCTTTCAGAATTAAGATATTTATGAACTCTGCTAAATATAGCAGAGGTTTTAAAATGAAAAATAATTTACTGGTCAACCTGACCACTTCACCAGTGAATTACTAAATTTCACTGGTCGTAGCAAAATTTTACTGGTCCCTATATAAATATTACTGAAAAATAAAAACATTGGGTGAAAGAAATTCAGAACTACTGGCTCAAATGATAAAGTGGTGGCCCAAATATCATTGTAAAAATTAAAGAAAAACAAAAAGGAGGACCAGCAATTTATTATTCCTATACCGATGAAAAACAAACACTAAGTCAGTTATAAACCACTATATTGAGGTGGTCCGTCAAGACAGGTCCCACTAACAATTTGAGGAAGAAAACTCAAGTTATTTAAAGGAATCAGAAATGTCACAAACACAGATAAAGACAAAAACATTTTGTTTTCAGTGTCTTGAGTTTTAACTGTGATTTAATTTTAAAAATTAAGTTTATTGCATTTATCATGCAATAACTTTTAATAAGGGTTAATTTTTTTCCTGACTTGGTATCAAAGTGATTTCTAAAAATATCTGATTTGTTTCAAACCTAAAAAGGGCATGTCAACTTAAAACAATTCAAAAAATTAAAAACTTCAATATGTCACCTTTTTTAACTTTAGTTTCAAGCTCTGCATCCTGTGCCTCTCTAAACAAATTGGCAGTTGTCATTCTACTGTATAGACCGTCACCTCCTGAACAAAATATTTATAATTATATACAATGTACATCCATATTTTTGTTGTTGTCTTTTTTTATATATATGTGTAGTGGAACCGGTTACGAATTACAGTCATTAAAAGTTAATGGGATGAAATTGGTACTTACTTATAAATTTATCCGTATCTGTACATCCAATAGGTCTTGTCTGTAGGGATTGCTAAATCCATTAAGCTACAGAATTTTGGAGGTAACGTGGTGTAGCGTTTACTTCGATTTGATTTCAGCGCCAAATTGGATTTTGACGCTGTTTTGATTTTGATTTGATTTGATTTTTTGTTTTACGCCATACTCAACAATCTTTCAGTCATATGACGGCGTCCAGTTTTTATTGGTGGAGGAGAAACCCCGGTGTTACCCGGGTAAAGACCACCGACCTTCTGCAAGAAAACTGGCAAACTTTCCCACTTAATTCGAAATGACCCTAGCGGGATTCGAACCAGAGGTGAGAGGCCTTGTGATTTAAAGTGCAATGCTCTAACCACTCGGCCACGGAGGCCCCCTGACGCTGTTTTGAGGAAATGGTTGTAAGGTTTCTTCCTATTGGTTGATTCTCAGAGATTTGGCCAATCAATGACAATTTTAGTTATTTTGACCTAAGGTTACATTAATTTACAGGGACTATATAGAGTCAATAATTCGTGAACACTGCTTTGGTATGACTGGGAAGCCAGTGGCACTGAAAAAGTGAGGAAAACCACACTATTCTTGTTCTGAAAACAGAACAAACGTAAATTTTATTATGTATTAGTTAAGGATAAATGATTTTCTTTTGAAACTAAAGCATAAAATGATTTAGAGTAGGATTTTATAGGTTAAGGTAGAGGGATTTTAGATAATTATGTAGTAAATAGAAACCATTTTATTTTTAGAAAAGTATATTTTGAATTACTTGTGCATTTTCTTTACCTGATTCATTATATCATATATAATATAATTGTAGTGTTTAATTTATCTTCTTGTTTTAAAAACATTTATAAACTTTTATTTGACTTTTCTATATTAATTTGGACTCCTCTGCTTTTGGAGAAAACTTAAAACGAAAACACTTGAGATGACTGTTTGTTTATCACAATAGTAAATTTTGTAACACAACGCGAAGTCAAAAACAGATAACAATCTCTCATCTACAGCATTTCCTATTATATATGTATCGATAGGTCTATAAAACTTTATTGACATGTCTGTGATATATATATATATATATCCCATTTTTGTGTACAGCCTCTCTCGCATTGTATGTATCGATAGGTCAATAAAACTTCATTGACATGTCTGTGATATATATATATATCCCATTTTGGTGTACAGTCTCTCTCGCATTGTATGCTTCCAATATTATTTCCAGCATATACCGGTAGGTTTAGTAGGTATAGTTATGCCATTATGCCATTACCCCCCCCCCCCCCCCCCCTACACACACTTTCCATTAAACAAGTGCATGTGCCTTTGATTATGACATAACGGAAATGCTTATCTGATTAGAATATTCACAACAATATATAGACCTACCTTGCATACTGCGATCATCGGAATTATAGTAGCTTATGGCATGATCCATGCATTTGACATTTACTAGCAGGTCTAAATCAATATCTTGAAGCACGACTGTAAACACAGAGATCACATGACTTGCGCATGACTAGCTCTACTTGGCGAAGATAAATTTTAAAACCTAATTCGGAGCATAGGCGTAGTGTGTTCGGATTTAGGTAGGACCCCTAAATTCGCCAAAATTGTGTTAAACATGTATTTTTTCAATAAAAACGTAACTCAAATAAATTAGCACCCTTTTACGGACTGGGTTAATGTAGTGGTTGAAGTGAGCGAAATATTACGACTGGATCATTCGCGTTAATAAATAGGTGAAAAAAAAATTATGTTCAGCTAATCTCTCTTATTTGAAACTATGGATACACACAAGTTTGTTAAAATTACAAATGTATTTCAATCAGTGCAACCAGTTACAGATTTTTTTAAATATTTTGTTCTGTTTGTCCTGAGCCGTGATGTTGTGATGTTTAAAATTTGAATTACTATTTTTTTCGAAGCTATACTAATTTAATAGTGAATATGTAAAATGATAGATTTCATTAGAAGTAAAGAAAATTTTAAATTATGAAATATATAACCAAGATGACCCGCCCTAGAGTCATTGATACATTAAGTTGAGAATAAATAAATATTTTTGAAAACCATATTTCTGATTTGTTAATGTTCGATTTGCTTGACCAAACCAATACATAAGCAATATATATATATATATATATATATATATATATATATATATATATATCATCAGCGTCGAAGCAAATGAAACCAACTTAAAACACATACACACGTCAGATGTCTGGGGGCTAAAATTAATTTTTAACACCTATGTCTATTAAGCCCCCCCCCCCCTAGCCCCCCGGTTCCGACGCCTATGAATATATAATCATTATCGTATTTCTTGTATGAAGCCTGTTTGGATCCAGGATTTCAAGTTAGCGTGGGGAGTATTGGAAATTTCGATAGGCCTAATTTAAAAACTCTGAGAAGTCTTTTTTTCTGGATTCCAGAATTGATGATAATATAAAATAAATATTTATTTTTTTCATGCATTTAAATAACCTTGAAAAACTGTTTTTAGCACAATAAATAAACGAAGTAAGTGCTAACATCACTACAGAATGTCATCATGTCGGCATAATGTGACGAAACTTGTCGATATAATGTGACCGTTTTACTGAGCAAAACATAATGTCATAAAAAAACCCACTTTTTGTCGACATGTTGATATAATTTGGTCACATTATGTTGATATAATTCATATCCATATGTTGACATGTTGGGGCTATGTCGACATAATTTACGTGAATATGTCGTCAAAATTAAGTCGTTTTGTCAATATAACGCAATTAATTATCATGTCGACGTAACTAATCAGCTTTATGCCATCATATTCTTGTGCTTGTTAAACAACGGAAGCTGCAGTAATAGTCTGGACCCGTGTGTATCAACGGTCTTTGAAGATGAAATTAAGGTATAACCCAACAAAATGGTGCACACGCCATCTTGGTGTCATAAGAAGCAGAGTGGTTAGTAGAACAATATATCCAAAATCCACAAAATCGGAAATATGGAAATGTACAAACACGAAAGCATCTTAAAAAAATCACTCTTCGTACTTGATAGAAATATGAACAATAACTTTCACAGAATGATATAAGATATTACACGACGGTGATCATTTGATGTAAATAAAAGATAATTAATAAAAAATATCACTGATAATGAATTATAATTATTTATAACAATTACTCTAATTGAAAGTTGAAATAAGCTAAACTAATGATAAGGACGATAATATGAAAATAATAAATATTGTAAAAAAAGGTTGAATTATCTTTTATATTAACTTTTTCACTTTTTGGTAAGCTTTATTCTTGTTTGTCGTCAAGGGTAGCCCTCGCAGCTTTTCTCCCTGACAGTCTTAACTGGTCATTACACATTTCGGAGCATTTTTACAACAAGAGCAACTGCATTGCCGCATTCTAGAAGAGTTTGAATTTGTACCTTTCAAATTCATAGAACATCCCAGATACCAAAGTATAAAACAATAAGAATGTCCAAAGCATAGATCACAAATCCCAGGAAAAAAATGGACAAACACGAACCTCTAGAAACCAAAAGGTGGGATCAGGTGTCATGGAGGAGTGACCATCCCCTGTCGACCGGTCACAACCGCCGTGAGTCCACAGTCAAATCAAAATGAAATACGTGAGAAACGAATCCTCGCCACAATTGGTACAGACGTCTCAACAATCACCATCGAACAGGTAACTCAACATTTCACTTCGTGAAACAGAGTAATCGCGAACAAGACTACTATACCGACCGTAAAATTTGCGAAACGTTGACATTTAACTCGGTTTTCGATATCCCTGTGTCTATAATTTGCCATTTAGTAGTTAACTCTGTATATGAAATGTTCATATGCTTAACAGTTTCTAACCATGCTTACTAGCAAGTGTCCAACACCATTTTGTTGTATCCAATTGTTTGTGACCTTAACCAAAGTATGACTGACAAGTGAACTTGCAAACTGTGGCAAAAAGCTATTTCTGTAGTTTGAAGCTTTTTATTAGACCAATTGTTGCTTGTCACAAACAACTGCGTGTAGATTGTTCAAAGAACCGCGTTCCTTCCTTACATACGGTATATAAGAATGGCTAATAAAATACCAACTTTTCGGATCTGTTCGAGTGTTGCGTCAATATTGCTTATTTTAAAAAAGACAGCAATTATGTTGACTCTTCTTGTATACCAATGTTTACCATACCCATATGTTACAGATGTAATATTGCAGTCACACCATTTGTGGGAAACAGGCAGCGAATTATTACGAGTACTACTCTGATGACATTGCTAGCTAATATAAAACATCTCAGATACAAAAGTATAAATCAATGTCCAGGACATAGATACAAATCCGGTAAAAATGGACAAACACGGACATCTGGAAACCAAGAGGTGGGATCAGGTGCCATGGATGAGTAAACATCCCCTGTCGATCGGTCACACCCGCCGTGAGTCCACAGTCAAGTCCAATGAAACATGTGAGGAGTGTATCCTCGTCACAATTGGTACAGACGTCTCAACAACCGCCAACGAAAAGGAAACTCAACATTTCACTTAGTGAAACAGAGTAGTCGCAAACAAGACTATTATACCGGCCATAAAATTTGCGGAACGTTGACATTAAACGCGGTCTTCGGTATCCCTGTGTCAATAATTTGTCAGTGAGTAGTTTATCTCTGTATATGAAATGTTCATATGTTGTACACGCCCTGGCATATCGGATCATTTGTGAAATATAAACTTCATATGCGGGTGTCTGAGGGATATTACTACTTAAATGTGGAAAATTTACGATGGGAAAGCCGATATCTTCACGTTTATCGTATACCTTAGTTGCTAATTTCCCGTCTGTGTTTATATTAAGTAAAATGTCTAAGTATGAAGCTTGTGTACTTGATTCTGTTGTATCTTTAATGTCTAGTTCGCTCGGATATATCGCATTGACATATGTATAAAAATTGTCATTATTAATTGACAAAACGTCGTCGATATATCTAAATGTCAAATTAAAGGACACCGCTAACTTTGTCTTCTTTTGATTCAGCAGTTTCTGAATGAAGTCATCTTCGTATGAATAAAGGAACAGGTCGGCCAATTGGTTCCCATAGGAATGCCGACAGTTTGTTGAAAGATCACGTCTCCGAACATTACAAATATGTTGTCTATTAGAAATTCCAGCATGTTTTTTTTATATCAACTTCAGTATATTTATGTGTAGAATCAGAGTGGTGTTTGACGAAATAAGTATCCTGATAGCCAATCACTAGATATTCAAATTTTCGGGTACCACCTTTAGTAAAAAAAAAAAAAAAAAAAAAAAAAAACCAGTTGTCTATGATGCTGAAAAGTCTTTCTTTTAATTGTTTTATGTGGAATAGTAGTGTAAAGAGTAGAGAAGTCATAAGTTTTGATACTGTGAATTCGAGAAAAATTGTGTGCCTTCAAATTTTCTAAAAGCTGTTTAGAATTTTTAAGTATCCACATCTGATTTACACCGCTACTGGAATAAGCAACTGTACAGTATTGTTGAAGTTTCTCCTTAACGGCTGTCAATATCTTGGTACGGTGGAATCTGGTTGCAATGGTTGTCCCCTAATTCGTCTGGAACCTTTTTGATGCTTTAATTAATGAGTAGTTCCATACAATGTTAATTTACTTTTATAATGTAGAATAACAGGATTACTTTTAACTTGGTAGATTAAAAAAAGACAGTGGTATCTACAGTGTCTGGTGGCATCAGTATCTGAATATACCTAACACACAACTGGAAACACAATACACAAGATGGCGAATCGGTGATAAATTGGTATAAAGAATATTGATGAAAAATCTCATTAGTCTACAAATAAAATCTAAGATGATGGGCAATACGATGGCTATATGTTTGTACGTGAAATGAAAGTCCACAGGGATTATAAGTCGACTTGATCTACACTGGCTATATTGATTTTAACTCTGTGCGGAAAGAAGAGAAAATTGAAGTTTGTGTTACAGAGCTCATCATAGTCAGCCCACGCTCTGATAATCGATGAGGGGAAATGTGAATGATAAACAGAGGTATCATAACGAGGCTGTCTATAGATTTATTCCAATACGCAACTACAAGAGAATGATGTTACTGCAGTAAGCTGCCATAACAACGAATCGTTTTAAGATGGCGGCCATGATGCTATTATATAGTCCACAAGTTAAACAGCATTATAATTCGATAATCCAAACATCGTTTGGTAATTATTTTTATATGGCATTTCAAGTCATTTTCACATATTGGTATTGTTGCTGTATGTCTGCAAAACGTGTACCTGATGTGTAGCTGAAGTATCCTTTCAGCTTTTCGAAGTCGCTTTACATCAATGGTTCTGTTTAAATATTATTAACAATAAAAAAGTTTTATCAAAGACTCCAAAATAAATGCCCAGAATGATCGTTTCTATTAATAACACTTCATCTGTTGAGCTCGAGTTTAATATACATACACAATGTAGATATATTTTCGAAAGAAAAAGTGGGTATCATACAAGGTCAAATTATAAATCTGAATTTGTTGCCAAAATCTTAGCTTTTGAGAAGTTAGGAATTTAAATGGTGATATATGAACGAAATATTACTTTTAGTATAAAAACCGAAATACCAGGTACAAATGTACTAGGTTTATGTATACTTCAGAGTGATATTCTACGTTTTTTTTAACTAACCATTGGATGATTTTCAGAGGACGCCGACTCCTTCCGGACACCCGGTCCTACCCCGTTGGGGAATTGCAATTGTTCCTTTATGTTGAGACCATTTGCACATCAAATTCGTCGTGTTCTAATGAACTTGAGTTCCGATTATTAATTGGTACTTCTTCATTTCTACTTTCATTTGATGAGACACTGGAATATTTGTTTTGTGTGATGTTATGTTTTCCTACTTGATTACGATAAATGATATCAACCGTTATGCTGTATGGTGCAAAACAATTCTGTGAAACAATATCCCTATTTAAGGTTTAAATAATTGAACAGATTGTTATGTTGCGGTCAGCTTTTAATGGTGGAGGAGAGAACCCATTTACAATATACCCGGGAAGAGACCACCGGCCTTCCGCAGGTAAACTGGCAAACTTTCTCACAAAAATCAGCTTACTAAGTTCCAGCAGGTCTCAAACCTGCACTGACCAGAAGGGAGAGACTTCATGGTTAAAAAATGGGAAAGAAAATTGTCATGCAAATGCTTAATCATTTCATATTATTGTTTTTTATATACGCTTGTCTATGACGTATAATGGTAAACCGTTGTCCATCTATCTATCTGTCCGTGTATGTATCGCAATATATATAAACATCACTATTACTGCCACTAACGTGGTCTGATTAGCAAGGCAGTCTCTTCGGTGAGGATGTGGTCTTATTTAAGATTTATTGTGATATTTTGAAGCGGATCTAAGATGAGGCGTTGTTTTTATGCAAGGTTTCATTGTAAATTTCTTCATGTTTGCCGAGACTACCGTCATTCCATTCTTGTGTGTGTGTTAGCATTGAAATTGTCAACAATTGAACTCCGACATTTTTTCCCATGATGTTTGTTAATAGATTTTATCAATGATTATAAATATATCGTAAATCGCTGTGTAAATGTTACTTTATAATCAGTGTTATCATCAATAATTCCATGACTGATAAAATAATCTTTTTTTCTTCCATTCTACAACTATCATGAATGAAGGTTTAGTACAAAAAGTATTCATAAATTTAAAATGAAATAAAGGTTAAACCTGACTGCATGTGGTACAAATCAATTCATCTGTTTGAAATTCTAAATACCGATTTAACATTTTCATAACCCTCATTAAACTAATCAGAATTTATAACGACAAATACTGTAGAATATATCGATTTCTGCTCTTCGCATTTGCGTCATTTGTCTAAAAAGTGTTGGATGTTTCTAACATTGAAAGATGATCGGAAATAGGCTAGGTTATACGTATTTGCTGCGAGTTATTTACGGTGAAATGTTATAGGAAATTATCGAAATAAAGCAGTGCCTATTGTTTACATTTCTTAAAATACGGAATAGTAACCAGATATTTGCAGTATATACAATTTAGTTAAAATTGACTTAAGTTTTCTTTTTATTGATGACCCTTTAAACCCTACCCGTCATAACAGACTGGTCTTAACAATAAAAAAGAGCATACCATTTAGACACGTAGGGTTGAAAGGGTTAATTGTATGTTTTTTATTGACGGGAGCTTACTGATTTTATCTACTTGTCACGAGAGTGCATTTATGTCTGAAGATGAACATATATAAAACATCAGCAGAAATGCCCTAGGAAAATTAAATACCAAAACACTCACTAGCTTGAAAGAACATACTTTTATTTTCAAGACGTTGTTACGCTCACCAATAAATACAAGGTTTATTTGAATTAGGAAAATATACACAGGTTCAATTTTTTGTAAACAGCATTCCACTACCAGCTTTAGCACGATTAATATTGATTCCAATTATTTATCAACTTAGGTAAAAATATGAATCAGAGCCACAGAAGCATACTTTTCTGGGTAGGCTATAGGTCAAGGTCTGCAAATCTTTTTTGAAAAAATTCCAAAATTCCAAATATTTTCTATCAATGTTTGTCAAAACAGCCGCTTTCAATAGTAATGATTAATATACATTCCTTTGTCAAGATGATGACTACAAGAAATAAATGAATGGAGTACATATTCTCATGGCGTTCATGTTTTTTGTTTTTGATAGACAGTTTGGAGAAGGAAAATAGCATATTGGAATATAATTCGTTAAACGCTTTTTGTCAACATTTCACTACGGAAAATATATATTCTAAGATTTTATAATTTACAAAACCACATGCAGAACAAACATACAAACATAATACTCAGGCAAGGTGGGAGTCATACACCACTAAAATGTCCGTTCACAATTCGGTTTTTATCACGTCTGCGTGCACATACAAAAACGATAAATAATGAGCCCGACTTGTAAATAGAATCATCCTTACTTGTGTTATCAAATTCAACATCCGAATAGATATAATTATAAGTAGTTTAATACTTTTGAGAGAGGCCAAGAGGAAAGCCTCAATTTGAATTTTGATTGGTGTTTCACGCCGCACTCCAGATTTCTTTCACTTATATGGTGGCGAAGAGTTTTTAATGGCGGAGGGGAGAATTCGGTTATATTGTGCCCGTGAAGAGACGACCGGCCTTCCGCAAGTAAACTGGCAAACTTTCTCACAAAAATCAATTGGTTTAGGTTCCAGGGGGACTCGAACCTGAGCTGATCAGAGATGAGAGATTAGAAAGTCTTAAATTGCCCTAACAAGGTCGAAATAACCAAGATGTAAATGATATTCTTTCGTAAGAGTAAACATTCAGACTGGATGACAAAATCCCCCAGTAGCTGTATTATAAGATTCAGAATATAGGTTCTTTTGTAAGTATGATGTTTTGTTTGTATGATATATATGAAAATTTAAACCAAATGTCTTACAATATGTATGCTATTTCCGGGAATGTAACTTATTATCTAGGTTTACTTACTGCAGAACTGGTATCTTTCGTCCCAGATTATTTTTAGCTTTATACGTCATAGAACAAATTTCAGCAGTTTTTAATTCGCCCTTAATCACCAGTCTCATGGATGACATGTAGGCCTATGTCCGTGCTTCAATTATGTATCTTAAAAATTTCCATTTCTTTTCAAGTTTGAATTCTCATCCAAGGGCAAAAATGGCGAAAGTTAAACGGGAGCGAAAATTCCCAGGTACACAGTATTTTTTTTTCAATTTTCATTATTCCAGTGAATGCTTGAAAGTATACATATATATTTAATGTGTGAGACTGAAGATACTGAAGTTTGATGGATGTATCATAGAATCAATAACATTATCTGTCATAATCAAATTATATATTCATTGGTGGGTATTTGGGATTTCTTATTTCAAGGACCGAATTTCTCATTCCCGGAGCCTGTGCCACTCGGCTATTTGTTTTCGTGGACAATTCATGACCTCATTCCAGTGATGTAGCTCTTGTCCAGATGACCTAGCGCCAACATCCAAACGACCAATGACCTCATTTTTCGTCATTCGATCCCAGTCGAGTACCAGGAATTCAAGACTGATATTCTGTAAACCTTCATTATAAGGAACATCGAACAAGAACGATTCATTGAATACTGGATTCAATGTTCTCTTTTTTACATGTGTTTTCTTCTTGGCAATTCTCTGATTGTTGTACAGAAGGTACATTTTCACATATGGATCTGAAAAAGACAATTAGAATCATTCATTTTTATTATAACTCTTATATGTATCTTTACTTCTGATTAGTCAAAATCGTATCACGTGATCTAAAACATTTCTTCATGTCACCCTGAAACATTTATGTCACCCTCAATGACGATTTATGTCACCCTCTCGTGCGCAGAAATGGATGCGCGTACAGTTCGTTTTTTTCTAGTAGGCCAATGTGGTAATTAGGTGTAACCTCTAGCACATACAATGCCCGTTTCGTAACTCATAGATTACTCGATGCAGACTGGAATGGAGAGAAACAACAGCCGAAATTTAATGATTTAACAGCATTGATACATCGTTGTCAAATATATTTGCTGGAGTCAACCTTGATGGAGGCTTAAGATTAACTAAAAACAAGAACGATAAAACATATTGAAAGCGAGCGCAGCGAAGCGAGCTTTTATGGTAATGCGTATGTGTAAGTACAAATAGGTTAAATTTACACATACTTTGAGCAAAACTTCACGTTGAATCTGGCATTTTTATCAAGAAGGTAAAAAACAAAATTTGTGATCATATATCACACCATGAAAATTTTTTTAAAAATAGTACGAAGGCAAATAAGTCCTTATCAATCGCACACGGGATTTTTAAAAACTGGTTTACAGCGTCTCCAAGCAGACGCCATTTTTTACCTACCGGAAATGAAGAGTTCCGATCAAGGGCGTTAATGGCTTTCCTAACCCGACATGTTCAGTTACGCTGGATGGTAGGACTTGAGCCAGACATCGGATATTTCTTAACTTGTTAATTTCAAAATAATTAAAAAAAAAAAAATGAACTGACAGTTTATTTGTGAGAATATTGAGATGTACTCATGTTGCAATTATCTTGTTTACGAGAGTCCTACTATTGCAAGTCCCATGAGGTCATTTCTGGGTTTCTCTCCTGGTGACCGAAATACTCTCTCGTATCATACGATGTATGATTTGACGTTTTACTATTGGTTATGAACGTAGAATTATTTTGGAATCAATTTCACTAACTAAAATATGATGGAATTAACATAGTAACTGTGAACGCTTCAAATGAAAGATTGTATCGATTTACTAACGTAAACAGTAAATTTCGACAAATATTACAGATTAGCTACTTTCTAAGGGGAAGAAACTCGGTCATCCTGCAGAAACATTTTTGAAAATTGTGTACACATTTACAGTAGAAAATAAATTAGCTGATACAAGCTTTCTATATATGTTTTTAACACTTTCATAGCCATACAGAAATTATTAGATGAAGATAAAAGAACAATTGAATAGTTATCTAAAATGAAAATTTAATTTAAAGCTCCCCTCTTCCATCAAAAAAAAAAAAAAAAAAAAAAAAAAAACAGGAAAAGAAAATGCACATTATTTACTTTATACTAAAAATATAGGCTACTCTCCATACGTACCATTTTGCTGTGATATTTTTATTTTACATCCAGTAGCCTATATTTTAGTGTTCATGAATTCACTGGAATCACTGGTTAAACATCGAACTAAGCCTTTTGACTTATTTGACGTATCATAATATTTGACTACTAATCTTATGCCAGTACACGACTTACTTACTTCTATATATTGAATTTCTATGTGACCAATTTAACTGTAGACCTATATTGTTATATTTTGATTCCAAATGATATACATTTAAAGAAAAAAATAATCATTACATCTGAAGAGGAACTGATAAATATTTTAGCTGACTTTAGTACACCGAACCTTATAACAGCAAATTTACAGAACAATGAAATTTTAGGTTTAAACATGTTATTGGTTGAAAAAAAAACCAACAAAAAAAAAAAAAAAGAACAAGAACATATATAAGTCTGAAAAACCTTGCTTGCTTGGTTTGGCTTGATGACTAATTAATTGCCACTCGTCCATGAGAGGCAGGAGAGAGATTTTTAGTGTGTGTGTGTGTGTGTGTGTCCTTGCTTGAGTGGTTTGTATTTCCAATGGCTTTTTTAATTGCCACTACACTTGTCATCAGATTGTCATTTACAGATTGATCATTTCTTCACCATGAACCCATCAACAAAATTGTTTTAATGTAACATATGCAGGAGAAAAGCATAAGAAGTTCTAGAAATTTTTTTTTTTATTCTAGCATAAGTCTGATAATTTGCAACAACAAAAAGACTCAAGTAAAGGAAAAAATTCATAGTTTTTTCCGATCTAACAAACATCTGTCTGTTCACATTACTTCTGCAGTTTAAATTCCACTATTGTTCATAATCTGCATCCAAAATTTCATTATTAAAATGAATTGCATTGTTTTAAAATACTTTAGTGGTCATTCATAATTGTGATACATTTGAGAGTCTTGTTGAATGTTCGTATTCTGATGCTGTTTTAAGTATACAGATGTATTTTACCAGGGCTCACCCTGCCATTAGTGAATAATTCATTAAGTCATGGATTCATTTTTCTCGTCATTGGTTAAACATGAAATTGGCTAATTTTCTGCCTAATTTTTGTTCCTGTTTTTTCATATTTTGAGCGATCACAGACAAATAAATTTGACCACTGATAAATAAAGTCTAGGCTCTCTATATTGCTGGTTTGAAAGCATGAGTAAGACCAAGGGCAGTTTTCACTGACACAGCGCTAACAGGATTTCTTGAAAGTTATCCCATTGGCCAATCAAATCAACCACCAGAATTTGACAAAATTTGCAACATGTATATATAAACCAGTAGTTTGCACTTGTCTCATTGTCTTAATGCAAGAAGTGTCAAATAAGGTGTAGAATTTCGGTTTATTTCTTTATCACAGGCAACATAGAAACTTTATAAAAGTTTGACAAAGCGTCAAGAAAAAAACCAGAAAATGCGGGGTCTGTAGCACAATGCCACTCATTACATGTATGTCTCTTATTGCCAATACCGTATTCTACCCAATAAGCGCCTACGAAAAAAAAAAAAAAGATGTGGGCGCTTATTGGAACTAATCAATAGTCAAACTGAAGAAAAGCATTTAAGTTTTTACAAGGCTCAGTGGTAAAATTGTTGTAGTTAATACAGTGGACACCTATTGGCATTCTTGTGTTGTATGGGGCTAGAGATAACTGTAATTTACGTTTTTGTGGTTCACATTGCCTTGTCAATTGGCTAGGAAAGGTACCTGACCATGTGTAAAAAGGGGAGGGGGTGCTTATAAGCTTATAAATAGGGACATGGATGCTTATTGGATTGAATGTGGTATCGGTGGAGCAGCATATCATTATCAACATTTGTCAGATGTATCGATACATGGGCATTTCACTAAGAAGTTTCACTTTTAAAAATTGTCCAAACAATGACCGAGCTGCGCTCGCTTTCAAGCCTTTGCCTTAATTCATATTAGTGTTGAGTACCGAAAGCACTATGTGACACCTGTTACAATCGTTATGAACATACGTAGCTGTAGGTCAGTTTGTTAGTTAAGTTTTATTGTCTTTCGGTATAATAAAACAATTATTGCCCTTGTTTTGGGTTGACATGAATAATTACCAACCCTCGAGGTGTTATGTTACCCTCGGGTGATATAACACCTATCGGGTGGACAAATATTCATGTCAACCGAAAACAAGGGCAATAATTGTATTATGTTCATGTTCAGGTTTTTAGAATTCTCCCTTACATTCTAAATACAATCCCGGAATACCACCCCACGTTTGTATTGATCATGACAAAATATTATAAACCCATATCAGTATATCTGAATACAGCCCAGGAATACCACATCATCATCATAAAAATATAATGAATGGTTGGAATTAAAGAAAGCTAAGGTAGAATATATCTTTTTTTTTTTTTTTACAATTTTGATACTTTCACAATTTAATCATCTAAATTAATTTATTTCCCTACTAATAATGAATGATAATTTAATACAAGAAGTAAATACAATCATGTAGGATTTTAAATTCGGAAAAAAAAAAAAAAAAAATCAATATAATCAGTCTAGATACTCCCACCCTAAACTCAAGCCCTACCCTTATTGCCACTCTCTCCAATTTCTTTTCACTTTACACAGTACTTATAAATAAAATTGATATGTTTAACTTTATTTCACTTATATTTATCTAAAAGGCCAGTGCAAAATTGTCCTTTTATCAAAGAAACTTCATAACACATTTCATATGACATTTCCTTTATCTGTGCCCGAGGTACTCAGTCCCTTTACACCATGGCATTTTTTTTCAAATTATATATAAGCCCAATCACACGTTAATATTTCACATTATCACTTTAATTCTCCGTCTAGTATAATGTGAAATAAATTTCCATTTCAACATAACCGCAACAATTTCCATTACCTAGCAGATTAATTCTGATTTATTCTTTTGCCATTGCGAATATGCTGTGGGTCAATATCGGTTCACTTAATTTCAGTATGAAGTCAATCAATTGCACAATGATAAGGATTGATATCGACCTAAGGCAACTATATAAAGCAGACAAAGGGACACACACTAGCGCAATCAAATGTCAGAAGGTATAAGAGGCTGGCAAGTAATTGATTCAGACGTGACTGATATCAGAGAAAGAGAGAAATAAGTGATAACAGAACATCACACTTCATGATATTATTTCGTCTTTTTGTCTACAATAGATATAGACACCGACCCATCAAATCACTGCATTTGACTAGACTCGCACTAGTCAGGGATCTTGATTTTCAATTCTGTGTCAAATTATTCTTGAAATGCAGCTATAACTGATAACCGATATTTCGTTATATACAGTATCGATTTAAGTGGAGTAGACTTTGCATTGAAAGGCGAGTTATGCTATATTATATCAATTAACTTTAGTTGTACTTAAACGACCTGTTCTGAATTAGACATTACTGCCTGTACATAGCCTTAGAACGGAAAAATGTAGGTGCCATATATTCACGAAAATTTAATTAACGGTTACAACTGCTGCAGAGTGATGGCAGCGGTCTTTACAATAACCTTCCATTCAATATAACAAGCTTTACATATAAATGTATTATTCTGATATGTTTTAGAGGGACAATAGCCGTGCTTTCCAATATATATATATATATATATATATATATATATATATATATATATATATATATATATATATATATATATATATATATATATATACACACACACACACATTATATATAATTTTCTACTTTGTATTTTATTTCCTCTTTTCCTTTTACTGAATTCCCCGTAGACAAGGTAGGCATTTAAAATTGATATGAGTCTTTGTCTCGAACTCGAGAAGGAACGTCCAGGTTGAGCTGTTCACCTGTAGACATATCCACAACAGTGTGTGTGTGTGTGTGTGTGTGTGTGTGTGTGTGTGTGTGTTTATTCTTGTTTTACTACTGGTACTGGATGTACAATAACGAATAAGATCTATTCACAGTCATAGAAGTCTAACGTCCCACTCAAGAATCTTTCACTCATATGGAGACGTCAAATGCCGGCGAAGGGCTTTAAATTTTGGCCTATGCTCGGCACCTACGGCCATTGAGCAGTGAGGGTTCTTTAACGTGCCGACACCTACTGCGACACGGGACCTCGGTTTTTACTGTCTCATCCGCAGGACAGGAAATCAACCTGTCGCCGGCTGGACTCGAGCTCACGACCTCACGATCAAGAGTCGAGCGCGCTTCCGACTGTGCCAGGCCGGCTCTATATATTTAGTGAAAATAAGGTCTGGTCCAGTGAGGTATGTATATACAAATAGGAAGGTTAAATTAAGTGAATAATTGCCAAACTGGGCTTCTCAAGCAATAAGGTTTTAAGAATTTTTATGCCTTTGCCTGTCTCTTTTCGTTATTGTATATCAATATTAGTAGTAAAAAGGGATGCCCCTTTAAGCCACATTAAATAATGTTCACTGATGTTTACTAGTACCTCGTATAAACAGTCAAACATACCCATACTGTCAACATAAATCTCAGCAAATCTGAGGGGTGTATAGTATCAATTTGAGTTACAACATCCGTTTTGTGCCATTGTCTCATTGTTAAACCACCTCATGTACGCGTGATTAGAAGAATTTATCACATAAACTACATTTAACTATGAATGATAAGGAAACATTGGAAATTCAACACTCATTTTTCTCAATCAACTACCATCGGTATCCAGACTTACCTGATAATCCAGTCACGTCCATTTTGGGTAAGTTTCTGGCTTTTAACACAACCACAGTCAGTCTATTAGCAGCTGGCTGGTAACACAGCGATACCAGTAGTTCTCCTCTTCCCTGTGTTCTAAACTGTCAATATATAAATAAAATTAATACAGAGAACAGTATATTGTCAACTAGTGAAAGGTGTACTCATTTGGTGGATTACACTGGTCTAAAGAGGATCTGATCCCAGTTCTTTCTTTTCCATAGATCCTATGTATATTGTCTCACGAAATTTCGTACTGTTTAAAATCTTTGGCATCATCTTATGTAAAGGCAACAAGTACTAGGGTCAGTTTCTTTAAGTTGTCAGCAAAATGCATAGCTTAATTTAGAAGGCAAATTTTACCCTTCATACATTTTACAAGGAAAAATACAAGTGACCCTATTGGGGAGTCTTTTGAACCCTTTCTTCGTCTGGATGAGTTTAAAGTAATAAAGCATAACATTAAATTTACACTGACTAGTGTAATTGTTCCTACTTCATACATAAGTGAGTATCCAGTGAGGAATAAAACGTTTTTCCCGTGCAGCTTATCATAACCAAAAAGTGAGTAGAATCATCCATATGATAGTCAAAAGGCTATTCCGCCTGCCATCTTATGTGAATCGGACAATAAAATAGTTGAAATGATTTTTTACGAATTATAAAAAGTGTTTTGCACTAGTACTGAATTTCCTATGTTAAACTGTTTACTTAGATTATTTTGATCTTTATCTTCATTCGAGCTACTGAAATAGAAAGTAAAAGACAAGTCTGGCGATAAAGTAGACGCCAAAGGGGAGGATGTTTTTTATTATATAAATCACAGTTTGTAATGACAATCGATTTTGCTGGATGCAGAATTTCCGCTTTCAAGAAAGTAACGTGTGTTAATAGAGTAATGACTCTCATTATTGTTGATGCTTTGCTATAAAACTTAAACATCGCAGAAATATTTCCGGTGATCAAATTTTAGTATGGGTTACCACGGACATGCTTTAATCCTTTTATGTTTTTTGGTATTTCGTTATATTGATTCAGTTCTTAAACCCACTCTCACTGCAAAGACGATCCTTACGACATGTTATCAAATACATTGACTGCTACGTTTTCAATCACATGTACAAATTGCATACAGTACTTATAATTAGTTAATACAAAGAGGTACAGTGACGAAATTAACATCTAGTAGTTGAAATATCACTATCATAGCATTCACCACTGTAAATGATATAATACAAATGAGTGTTAATGGTGATTGTAATTGTTAAAGATCAAATTACAAGCACACACACACATACACACACACACACACACACACACAGATATATATATATATATATATATATATATATATATATATAATATATATATATATATATATATATATATATATATATACATACAGTCAACTCCACTTGTAACGAAATGGAAAGGAGACAAATATTAATATTTCGTTTTAGCCGGAATTCGTTATATGGAATGAGGTCAGATTATGGGTTATATTGATTGATAACCAAATGCATAAAGTAACTTAATTATACAACGTGAAATCATGTATCTCAGAATGACATCCAAGTCAAACGTTTATAATAAGGTAAACTTAATCTTAATACAAGTTCAGTTTATCTTAAAATAAAACATACAGGTTGAAAAAACAATAGATAAATATCGTAAGTCTTGTTTGTAAAACATCTCATTATACAGCGCTAAATCAATATGCTGAAATTAATCATCGGGACAAATTTATGAGCTCGTTACATGCGATATCTCGTTGTATCTATCTCGTTATAAGCGATATCGTTTTAAGTGGAATTGAATATGTATATATATGTGTGTATGTATGTTTTTTGCCTTTTTAAGCCCGTGCCTTAGTGCGTGATAGGCCATTTTCATAGTAAGCATGTGTTAATTCTTCAGTGTCGTTTATTTGTATATTGTATATTTGAATCAGATTTGTACAGTAATGTATCATCCTTATCAACTAGATAATACAAAATAGAATAAATCAGAGTGTAACCGAGTTAATAGACAAATGTTTGATTTCATAGGTCATTCAGTACATTACGTTCATTATCAATTAGTGTTGGTGTAACTCCGATAATGATGCAGTGATTATCAATATCGGATAATCCCAACTGAATAAAGCATGATTGTAAGATAAACTTAATTAAATGTACTCTACATTCTAATGACTGGCTACTGATGTTTAATATTTAGAAGATTAATTATAAGTGTTTCCCACTATATTAGATGCGCGTGTGTATTTCAATACTTATCCAACAATTCATCCATTCATTCATCCATCCTTCCAACCATCCATCATCTATCTGTCTGTCTGTCTATCTGTCTGTCTATCTATCTATCTATCTATCTATCTACAGGATGATGACGTCGTCACTCAATTTCCCTATCCTATCTTAATCAATAACGTAAATGACTATTAGTTATTGCTCTGCAGGAATGTTCGAAAACGTCATGCAAGAGAAAATCTAGGGATGTAATTACAGCACACAGATATACAAAGTATCATATGCCGTGTAGAATTTATAGATATATCATTATCATCATATCGATTATCATTGTACTTTATGATTATAAACCAAATTAACTAGACACACCTATTTCCGACAATCTGACGTTTTAGGTATAATGTCATTGTTGATCATATTTAAATATCAATTATTATATCAAAGACACAGAGTCGGGGAAAGGTTCTTCAAAATAGTCCTAGATCATTCTTCATTCTCAGCAGAATGATACGTCATCGTTCATTCTGTTGATATATTGCTTAAATTAAATTAGAATGATTGATTTGATACCAGTAGAAACAAATAATGAAGTATTATTCATCTGAGAATTGAGAATATGTACAGATGCGACAAACGGTAGCATTCACTGAATAACAAACAATACTAATTAACTACTCAACAGATCAAGTTAAAACGACCTTGACCTAGTCAATGTGTTTTATCTAAATTTGATATTATTGTAGTTATGTCTGGAATAATAATAATAATGATAATAATAATAATAATAATAATAATAATATTAATAATAATAACAACAATAATATCAGTAATAAACACAATTTTGTATTTTGTATTTTAAGTACATTTTTTATACATTTGAATAATGAATACAAATTTTCTAGAGTATTTGTTTTGGCCAGGGTTATTTAAACTGTCTTTGGTATTATGTTTATGATATTTGTGTCAGTCGAAGTCTGTGTG
>BROG01000556.1:70000-205000 GCA_030159075.1 Atrina japonica
ATATTACTTTACAACAATTCAGACTACGATTTACGATTTGTTTGTTATTGTAAAATTTTGTAAATAGACCTTTATTCGGGCATAATAATCCGATATTATCAAAGAAATAATGATTTCGGTAATTACAAAATTATTAATGCTGATATTCTGTGTCGATTAATCGGTAGGTTGTCGTATTTTGGCCACTTTTCGACCATCTATGAAGTATTCATTTCCGGTAAATCGTTAATTTAATTACAGACGCCTAGAGATGGTAAATACAATTTAATTGATATTCAGGACAAATCATAAGCGTTGTATTTATGATGATGATTTTACAGGATTCTGGGTCTATTCCGTTTATGATAGAATCCTTTACATTTCTGGACCAATTTCCATCAGACAAAACTAATTTATCAATATTACGTTCTTTCTTTTGATTTGTATTCTATTAAAAAATAACACGCAGTCTGCATAAATATAAGAAATAATTAAATACAGATGTACAATTGTAATCCCGGTTGTACCATAGACCCTGTTTATCAAGCTATCCATGTAAAATTGTGAAGAGGAAAAATTATTAACAAGAACGTTTAGAAATTCCAAAATATTCAAATTAAATTTTATAATTTTAAAAGTAATCATTGCCATAGGAATGCCGACATTCTGATAGACAACAAACGCGAAGACTTTAGAACCCATTCAACAAAGTGTTCAAATGGATACTAACTGCGCCTTTAACAAAGGACGACCTGTAATTTTATTCATATCAAGCATACATGTACTTCATTTAAAAACTCAATAGGAAATACAAAATGTAGTAAAATCGAGCCTTGATTCAGCATGTTAATTAGCATCTATTCAGCATATAGATATATCAATGACAATTTTGTCAAATTTTAACAAATTATATATATAGTAGAATTTCGATGAGTCGAACTTCAATGAGTCGAATTTCTCGATGTTTCGAAGAAAATTTGTGCCCATTTCTATATTAACGACGAAAAGTCCTACATATAATTCGCAGTCAAAATTTACATGTGTACGAAATCGCCCTATGATAATTCGTCTCCTTCTCATAAACACTCTAAATTTAGCACCCATTATAAATTATGATAACCGTATATGGCTCAAATGTTTTCGAAGCAGTCGTATAGGTGGTCCCTTGATTTGCTTTCATTTCTGTCCGTGTCGTTATTCATTTTAGTTATATATATATATAAATATATATATAAAGAACTAAAATGACCAACGACACGGAAAGAATTGAAGCCAAATTTTCGGGACGACCTGTCCCTTCTGCAGGACTAAGATATTACAATAACATAAAAACACATACACACACACTCACACGCATGCACGCACCCACACACACAACTGGAATTCACTCCACAGGTCGCCAATCCACATGCTGACCGTGCTTGTCGCAGCTAAACTTCAGTACATAAATCTAAACACTAACGTTCCAGTCATTAAAAAGTTAGCTATAAGGGTAGACAGTTAACCTCCATAAATATTTTAAACATAATACCAAAGTTATAATGTTCAAGACGATCGTTTCTGTCAATTAGACTTCATCAGTTGAGCTCCAATTTAAAATGTGTATGTATTTTCTAAAGAGAAAGTGGTATCATACAATGTTACAATATTGTAAGGCTTTTAGCTTTATCAAGACAAAAATATATTACCTATAACATTAATCACAGATACTAAAGCATTAATCTTCTTCAGGAGGTTAAGGAGACAAAATACAAATCATATAAACTTAGATATTACTTCCCCTGTTAGTTTTTGTAAAAACGGGTATTAGTGTTTTTACTAAAAACTTTATGTACAATAACAAATAAGAGCTATACACAGGCATAGAAATCTTATATTCCTATATATTTTGTGAAAATAAGATCAGGTCCAGTGTGCTATACATATACAAATAGTAAGGTCTAATTAATCAATTGATAGTGAATAATTGAAAAACTGGGTTTTCTAAGTAATTTTTTACAAAATATATAGGAATTTAAAACTTTTATGCCTGTGTATATGTTTTTTTATATTCGTTACTGTATATCAATCTAGTAGCAAAAGAAAGGATTGCTTTTGAAAAAAATACAGGTAATGTTCCTTTAAGGTTGATAAAAGTACTGGATGACATGATGCGAATAACGTCAGTAAGATAATTAGTAGTACAGATTTCTAGGTAGCAGAAAAATTATTGTATGTATGATGACATCAAGGAAATTTACACTTACAATAATTGATATTTTATGAAAATTACAGCGTTCTAGAAGTTTGCTACTTCAATATTACGATAGAAAATTTTTCTGTGTATTGTATTGTTGGGCGTATAGCTGTAAATTGGTCGCATTTTCTCAAATATTAAACACATATTCTTGATCTCGTGGTATCCTTAAATTGCAGTTCCTCAATATATTGTGATCTTTAAAGGAGTATACAATTGACAAAAACTTAGTGTTATATATATATAAATCTGTAGTATAAATTATTTAAAGATATATAAAGCACTATAACAAACAACACTATATATCCAAATGTGTCTGATTTAAGGAAATAGATACAAGTCATGAACGGAATTACAGAAAGCACTAAAATGGTTAACGACACGTACAAAAATGGAGTCAAATTTTCGGCACGAGCTGTCCCTTTTTCAGGACTAAGATGTTATAATAACGTAAATAGCACATACACGTTTCACAATCGATACCTTGTAAATTCAACGTGTTTTGATTTACCAGATTTTTTTTTATAATTTCTTGATAATTTCACACTTTTTTTTATTCTATTAACATTCGTTTATTTCATTCACATTTCATTATATTGTTTGATTTCGATCTTGATTACTAGTATACATGTAGATTTTAATTTGTTTTCCGATTGTGTTTGTAGGCGTGTGATTTCTTGTGAGTGTGTATATGTGTTACTTATGGTATTGTCCTGAAGAAGGGACAGGTCGTCCCGAAAATTTGACTCCATTCTTGTCCGTATATATATATATATATATATATATGTATTTATATATATTCAACTATTAGGCGAACGTATATAACGAAATACCGGTTTTAGTAAGGATATATTTCTTCCTTGTGGTTTTCCTACATTATACTATTTGAATCCGAATAAAAAAATCCGGCTATGACTAGGTTTAAATCTATCTTCCTTCCAATTCGGTATAAGTGTAGTTGAATATATATATATATATATCTTATACTACTACTACTATATATACACAATAACGTAAAATAACACACACTCATACGCAAACACGCACACACCCACACATACAAATGGAATACAAGTGAAAAGCTACATGTTTAATAGTGATGAAGATGAAATCAAACAAGTATTATAGTCTAAGTCACATTAGATAGTAAATTTAACATCTAATTTACAATGCAACTGGTTATCCGATTTAAAAAAAATGTGCTGATATCAATAGAAAACAAAATAGTATATCCTATATCTTTTCTACATACTTTTTTCTTTGTTTGGTTTCTTCAATTTTTGAAAATACGTTCCCTATGGGAATCTCTGTGTTAGCCATGCGATGTCAATAAATTGGGTGATGTGGGTAACCGTTAGTTTACTCCTGTCAAAAGTGATTTGATGGGGTATAACTCCCAATTTTTATATATGATGTAATAAAATGAATACATATAATACGATAATAGTCGGAATGCTCCGAAAACATGACTTGAATGATTTTATTTTACATTCATTTTGATCAATAAACGTTCCCTTTATTTCACTTCCTCTCTCAAACTTCGACAGATGGCCGTAGGGGTAATTTTAGTGCGAATATCTAGAATAAAACGTATTACTTTTTATTTGTCATGGACATGGATAAATTACTCAGTATACTTAAAAATAACCGCTAGGTTAAAATCAAGAGTTTCAACCATTTTATTTTAATCAGCGAAAACCAGTGGACACAGTTAATGTGACTTAGACTTCAGTATGAAACTAAGCTACCTACTATATAACGAAATGTGAATTAAATCAAGAAATGTGAATAGAATAAACAAAACTGTGAAATTAGCAAAAAGCTATAAAAAACCCTATAAAATCTGGTCACTCAAATCACAATAAATTTAGATGGTACTGAACGTGAAACTATACGAATATGTCAAGAACAATATACAAATGACAGTATTTAGTGGTTTCGATACATCATACGTTCGTACTGAAAAGATTCAAACACTAAGAAGAATGAAAGACGGTGGTTTCGACTAAAATCAATTCGAACTGGAATCATCTCGAAAGGTATCGGGCAGATTTCATTCCGGTAGCCTTTCATTTGTATTTCAATTGTGTGCGTGCTTTCGAGTGAGTGTGTGTATATATGTGTTTTTATATTGTTGTAATATCTTAGTCCTGAGGAAGGAACGGTTCGCCCCGAAAATTTACCTTCATATAACACAAACACACACACACACACACACACACACACACACACACACACACACACACACACACACACACACACACACACACACACACACACACACACACACACACATACATATATATATATATATATATATATATATATATATATATATATATATTCACGAGTACATCGCCACGATTTTAAATGCCCAAGTATATCTCCAAGTGGCATGGTTGGCTTTAACTCTCCATTTACTCAAGATCACAAACATTCACACATTTGTTCAAAGATAGATGAAAAGAGGACAGAAAATGAGAAAAAGTGATCAATATACTGGTTTACTGATATAGCGTCTTGTTTCTGACCTAACAATGGTTATTGTTGCCAGACGTTACTAAGAGAATTGCATGTTTAAGTAACTACTCCCGTCTCAGAAGAATCATTATCATGCGGCTGTGCCTACGTATTCATTCCCAAAGGTATTTTTGAAGTTTTTATTCATGAAACGTTGCTTTTGTTCCGATACTTTACTTCCTATGTTATTGAATATCTGGTTATATAGATTGACGTGTAAGCATTTAAGTAATGTCTTATTATTCAGACTCGTACATCATTCACCAAATGACATATTAAACTTTATACAAACCAGGAAAATACAATTATCCTTTTTTGGTTTTAGATGAATTATTAATTGAAATTATGTCAGTGATTCATCTGATATTAACTATAAATAATTCTATCTATCTGAGCATGTAAATACATGTATATGGTATAAACTACTTAATTACGTGTCTATCCTCTTATCTCCACATTAACGTACTTACTTGATTGGTGTGTAGGTGGTTCTCGCTAAAATATGACTTGATAAACACAAAACAATTATAGAATTCTCACTAGATCGCTGCAGTGGCCTAGTAGTAATTAGTTGGACCTTTATAAGAAGGTTTCGGGATCAACTCCCGGTATTTAGTTATACCTAAGACTTTATCTCCATCTCTTCATAAATTTACTAATACAACTTATACATTTTCATCTGCATCAAAATATACACTGAAGTTTCTATAAGTTTCTTTTCGTTTTCAGTTATTATATTAGTTACAGAATAATCCGAAAATACAAATTTCAATATTTGCCCTGGTCTACAGTTATTTTCCCTATCTGTTCCACAAGATCGTTCATTCAAACATTCTATCATGAATTAATTCAAGTACGTGCTTCGGTAGCTCTATAAAATATAAAAATTTCAGATACCAAAGTATAAATCAATAGAATGTCCAGGACATAGATACAAATCCGGTAAAAATGGACAAACACGGACCTCTGGAAACCAAAAGGTGGGATCAGGTGCCATGGAGTGAATGCATTTTGACGTCAATACTCGTTAGAAGTAGCTTGACAGTAGTATATTATTACATCTGATTTTTGTATTGTTGTTTATCAGGTATACTAATAATCTCTAAAGCTATTAATGACCAAACGCGTCAAATCAACATACAGAAAAACATACACATCGAAAAAACATTGCATTATATAAGTGTTGAAATATTTTAACACAGTATTTGATATTTCAATACTAAAATATGATAAAATGATACTTGATATATCAATATAACAATATAAAAATCCCAGATACCAAAGTATAAATTTTCAAGATGTCCAGGACACATATACAAATCTGGTGAATATTGGACTAACACGGACCGTTGGAAATTCATAGGTGAGATCAGGTGCCATCGAAAGTAAGCATCCCCTGTCAACGACCACACCCGCCGTGAGTTCATTTAGTGAAACGGAGCAATCGCAAACAAGACTATTATACCGACCGTAAAATTTGCGAAACGTTGACATCAAACGCGAGTTATGATAAAATGGTGTTTGATATAATAATTCTAGAATATGAAAAAATATAGTCCATGTATCAGTACAAGAATATGTTAAAATAGTATTGATGTATCAATACTGGAATATGATAAATTGATATTTGATGTATCAATACTAGAATATGATAAATTGACATTTAATGTATCAATACTGGAATATGATAAATTGATATTTGATGTATCAATACTGGAATATGATAAATTGATATTTGATGTATCAATACTAGAATAAAAATGATATTAGATATACTGGAATACATCGAAATAATATTTGATCGATCAATACTAGAATATGATCAAATGATATTTGATGTTTTAGTACTGAAGACAATAAATTATGTAATATTTGAATGATATGAAAATATCCTAGACTCTTGTTCTGGGTGGTAAATAGAATTATGTATTTCAGATTCATCAAACGAAAATCAGCTATTTTCCTGTGAAAAAGTATCATAAATTAGTAAGACTTATCTTCTGTATGTTTGATGCTTATCAATCGGAATAGTAAATTAGATGTTAACAACATAATTATGTAATATAATGCGATTTGTATGTAAGTTGTTTTTGAAATATGAGAGACAGCAACATTTAACTGTAGTCCTTTAAAATGATACAATTATCCCCGTATTGATAACGGTACCGTTATTTTCATTTTGCCGCCGAATGATACAGATTCGCAGTTAAAATGAAAAGCGACCATAACATGTATAATATTTCTACACACAAAAAAGACTGGAATGTGCTATTTCATCGTGTTCGACAAAGATAAACAGAATGTATAACAGAGTATTGTCAGTAGTCAACGGAGTTCATACTTACCATGGTCATAGCCCAGGCTTTGAGTGTCAGGTGCCTTCATTGCCGTATTAACAATATGCCGTAAAAACGTAATTCCAGAACAATCTAAAATTCACTACTTTTTACTTTACATTTTCACAGAAAACATTTCCTTAAAGAATAAAAAGCATCAACATACTGACAGAAGCGTCTGATCAACAGTAGATTTCCAATAACTCTGAAAATAATCAATAAAGCGAAATCAGGTTTATTCGCACGGCATTTAGCTTGCGCGCAAATATGTGACGTAGATGGTTGGATAGCAGACACAATTTTCGACATGCGTAATGGAATAAGCAAAATCAATTTTATCATGAGCTATCATCAGTAATATAACTATTGGATAAAAGTGTTTGGACTAGAGTTGACATTAGATAATTCGATCAAGAATTAAACATACATACATACATACATACATACATACATACATACATACATACATACATACATACATACATACATACATACATACATACAAACATACATGCATAAACAAATGTAATCAGAACTGTGAAATTAGTAAGTCAAAAGAAATTGTCTGGTCAGTCAAACACGTTAAAATAATATACCATCAAAATCCTAAGTTAAATCAATTTTGCCTTTTCGTACTAAATAAACAGTTCTGTTTACAGTTGTTTATTTCATTCACATTTCTCTATGTGTGACCGGTCAATAGGGGATGCTTACTCCTCCATGGCACCTGATCTTGATTTCAAGAGTCCGTGTTTGTGCATTTTTTACCAGATTTGTACCTATATCCTGGACATCCTGGTGATTTATACTTTGGTATCTGAGACGTTTTATATATTAATTCGTTGGTACCTTAGTTTTATAGTTATTCACTAGCTTGATTTCTATTTTGATAACCATTTAGTATTTACTTCGTATTCCGGCTGTGTGTGTGGGTGCGTGTTTGCGTGTGAGTGTATATATGTGAGTGCTATTTTAATCTGTTAGTCATGAGGAAGGGACAGGTCGTTCCGAAAATTTTACTTTAATTTTGTCCGTGTCGTGTGTCATTTTAGTGCTTTATATATGTTCTTTTCATGACTTGTATCTATATGTTTAGATTCGACACCCTAGGATATGTTGTTGTTTGTTTTAGTGCTTTATATATATATATATATATATATATATATATATATATATATATATATATATATATATATATATATATATATATCACAAAGGTATATATATATATATCACAAAGGTATATATATATATCACAAAGGTATATATATATATATATCACAAAGGTATATATTCCAACATAGACGGATTTATTATGATATTGATTATACGTTTGTATTCAACTTAATATTGATATGCAAGTTATCATATATTGCGGTACGCATGTTCAATGGGCAGAAACTGACTTTTTCCTTTTTTAATTCTTAGATTGATATGCATTAGAAGGGATATACACAGGCATAAAAGTTCTTAAATCCCAATATATTTTGTGAATATTGCTTGAGAAACTCAGGTTTGGCACTTTTTAAAATTGCAATTGATTAACTCAATCTTACTGTTAGTATATCAATCCCACACAGGACCTGTCCTTATTTTCATAAAATATACAGGAATATAAGATTTTTATGCTTGTGTATAGCTCTTATTTGTTATTGTACATCAAGTACAAGTAGTAAAAGTAGAAAAAAAAAATCAAAATATTGTTTTTGTTAAACACAGCCAACGCCCCTTTAAATGAAATACTCAACCTTTATGTCATCTTATTGATTAGTGTAGATACATATTTAGTCAGAACCATCAGATTAGAATAATTTACTAAACACTTACATACCTGTATATAGTCGCTCTGACAGAATATCAATACTATCTCTGTTAATTAAGGTTAGAGACTTCTTTCGCGTGATGTTTGAGAGCAAATTATCACAACTTTAGTCTAATTATCTGATACAGCACATGGAAGTTTTAAAATGTATACTAAACGATCTACACATGAGAAAAAAGCTGAATACATGTTTCCATTTTAAGGATATTCAACCTCTTTAGCTGATAATTACACCGGTTACCTATTGTCTAGGGGAGAAATTAGCAAATGCAAAAATAACAGAGAGACACACAGAGAGAGAATTGTCAATTCCTTTTGTTTCTCTAATTTAATATTGTTGTTACAGAACAATACATTTTGCAAATGTATCGCCAACTACACGTAAGAACGAATTTGTAGCTTCTATCTAGGTAGGTTAGATCTTGTTGAAAACTACATGACAAGGTAAAGGACAGACATGTTGATACTTACATCAAAGAGTATATGATATACCGTCGTTCATTTAATTTTAAAACAATACAAATATCAAACTCTTCACTTATCACCCTGGTATTTCATTATATCTGTGATAAAATCTCAACATATTAAATATCAAGATTTATTGATCTCTTAAAAACATGATTACTTAACTTCAAATGACAATGGAATTTTGGGAATTCAAAATTTGTCAATGAATTGTCTGTTTATAATTTTAACAAATTTTGTATCTCACTTGAAATATGCTTAAAACCCCTAATGTTTCTTAGTTCATACCTAAAATATTTTCCAAAAACCCCAAAATTTATTATATTTTTGAAAATGACATTGAATCAAAATAAGAATTTTAAATATAATTAGTTAGTATTTCACAAATTTTAAGTCAGTTTTCATTTAACTACGCTTTTTACTGATTGGTATAGTGACGTGTGTAAATATGTTAACGGAAATATTATATACATAACACCAGAGTTATAGTTTTGCAACAAAAAGATCAAAACAAATAATCAAGACAATTGTTTTGACAATAGAAAAAAGGTGTAATAATTCTATTTGACAATGTAATATTTGATATCATTTCAACTTGACAATGTAATATTTGATATCATTTCAACTTGACAATGTTATATTTGATATTTTTGTTTTCAACTTGACAATGTAATATTTGATATAATTTCAACTTGATAATGTAATATTTGATATTTTTTCAAATTGACAGTGTAATATATAATATTTCTTCAACTTGACAATGTAATATATTATATTTTTTCAACTTAGCAATGTAATATGTAATATTTTTCAGCTTGAAAATATAATATTTGGAAATTTTGCAACTTGACAAAGTAATAAATGATTTTTTTAGCGTAAGAAAATAGCATACACATAATAGCTTAAAAATGACGATCTAATGTGGTTTCTGAGTTGCTTGGATCAACTGACTCACAGACGGAAGGTATCGTATTAAATTCCCGGTTCCACGGTTTGCATAAAATATGAAATTTAAGTGACTGTTCTTTCTCCAATTGCTCGTGCTAAAGAATCGAAATACCGAAATTCCGTGCAACGTAAAGGAACCGGCAAACGATTTTTGCACAAAAACAAATTTTCTGGCATTTTACGTCTTCTTGGTAACCTCACTAAATAAAATTGCATGAATCTGGGTGGGATTTTAAACAATTAAACAAAACAAAGAAACGAAAATCGCACAATGTAATTAATATATTGATTAATTGTCATATTTTAAAATTAGATGTATTTTATGATTATACAAAGTCGTAGGGTAAAATACCTATTACCTTTTCCTGTTTAAGTTTTATTGGATGGAACATTTTTATCATTTTTATAATATTTATAATTAACCTTATGACGACATTAAAATAACTTAGAATTAATTTTGTATCAAAAAGACTTTGTTAAAATGCCTTTTAAAATTGTTTTAATTAAATACCATGTTTCATAACATAAATATATTATGTTTAACTGTATTTCATGATCATATACAATAAATACCTGTACAAAATTCCTCTGTGAGTTTAACTGATAATAGAGCTCTTGAGTTTCTACACGTGACATGTCTAATCTCAGTTTAGTAAATCAAATTGTCGCACTTATAGCAATAAATTTCATGATGAAAACTATAAATTTGTACACCTAAAGAATCAAACAACAGAACAAAGAAAGGAATAGAAGATGGCAAACTTAAGGTCATTCAGATATCTTATATTTTTTGTTTTTGCTTTTGAAGGTAAGTTTTATTAACATCAAGTGAAACATATTTCAATTTCAAAATTGTAATGTTATACTGTTTAGGAAATGCATATAATTCATTTAAAATATTTCATACAGTTGGAAAAATGGTAAACATGTCAAACAACGAAAATGCTTATTTCAATTTATACTGATCAGAATTAGATTTTTTACTTAAGTGAAAGTTTACTTAAGAGATATGATTGGTTCATTGCACTCATTGTGAGTTATTGCGTTATTTTGATGAAGTCTAATTGACAGAAACGAGATCGTCTTGAGCACTATAACTCTATGTATAACTCTAATATATGTAAATAAAAAGACTGAAAAACAAACATAAATAAAAATTTACAATTGAATGAAAAAAATCATGGTAATCATTACGTGTTTATCATTATGTATGTGTGTGTTTGCATATTTGTTTATATTATATAAAGGGGGATCGTGTAAATAACAAATGCATCTGACATAACTAAGTGTCAGAAAAGAGAAAAGTGTTCAGCCATGGAAATTTGAAAATAAATATCATTAACAATACCAAAGTAATATTTCTACAAAAAAGCCAAAAATATTTTCGATTCTGTGAATAAATCTTCACCAGTTGAGCTCGAATTGATATAAATGTATATTTCTGAAAGACAAAAGTGGTATTATACAAGGCCAAATCATAAATCTGCATGTATTGCCAAATCCATTACAAATATACAAATTATGTAATATTATATTATATGTAATACTCAATATCTTTTTTTTACAAAGTGTACCAGGTCTCATCTTTCAAAAGAATAAAAGAATCCTGTACATCTGTAGGCGGATCATGTGTCCGAACAGGATCGTCTTGTTCCGGTGTTGTAGACGATTATATCGGCGGTTGTAAGCACCACACTGCATGTTGTAAACCAAGTCCATTACAACAACCAGTGACGTCAACATTAAAACCAGTTGTAGTGGAAACATTGGGTAAGATTTTCTTCATTTTAATTTATTTGACTGTGGAGTCGCGACATATGAGACCGGTCAACGGGGGATGCTTACTCCTCCGTGGCACCAGATCTCACCTCTAGAGCTCCATGTTTGTCCAATACACACCAGATTTGTAAAGTGTACCCTGAAGATTAATACTTTGGTATCCGTGATGTTTATTAAATAAAATCTGTAAAACCATAATGATTATACAACCAAATTGTTTAACACCAAAAGTTAGTATAGTTATTAACAGAGAAGAACTTAGGTTAAGTCATTGGACAAACACAATCCAATGGATTATTCACCGGTGTGATCAAGTATGACAGAGAAGTCTGTCACGTTGTGATAATTTTGGGAGAAATAAAGGACAGAGAAAAATAAATTATGTTTATTGCTTTTCAGCTTTCATGAAGGCTGGTAAAATTAATATTGCCCTTTAGTTTTCGTTATACTAAAAAGCAATATTTGCGAAAGAAAAAACTTAAAGACTTTAAGCATCACTAGTAATATTCTAAGACATTTATTTTCATTTAAAAATGAGTGAAGGACACATCGTCATTTGTTTACAGTCACGGTGATACGGATATCACCAGTATAAATCTTAGCGAATCAAAGCGAGGCTAAATATTTCCCTGTTTACCTCTGCTTTAAATATCAGGAGTGGACGTTTGGTTTTTGGCTGTTCTCGAGAGTTTATATCAAAACAGCTAAACATTCGAATACGTTACTCAACATTTCAACTTGGTAAATATAAAAATCACTGAACACGGAGTTCTGGAAGTTTAGAGGTTGAAATAAACATCCCCTGAACGTCGTCCGTCCATTGTATGAAATCAATTACATTAATAAAGACATGATATAATTGTGCAATAACGCGAACTTTCTTGATAATAATTCAGTTATTATTAGTTTAGGTCGTTTATCGGTCTGACCTAGGATAACTGTTTTAGATAGGTTTGTTTGCTTGCTTGGGCTTGCTTTAACGCGTGGCGTAACTTCTTAAATCCCTCATGTCTTGAGGTTCAACTCATATAGCATATACTTGTCTGATGTATAATACATGGATAATACATATAAAGTAAAATGTATTATATATCGTTACATTTGCCACCTCGCGTAAAGCAACATTTTTGAAAGTCCACTTTTTCAATTTTCATTTACTGTCGATTTTCCTATAGCAACCAGTTGTGCTCCTTATTGGCTGACCTGTTACTTTATTCATACGAAGCAGATTTCATTCGGAAATGTTAGCGGTGTCCTTTAATTTGACATTTAGATATATCGACGACGTTTTGTCAATTAATAATGACAATTTTCATACATATGTCAATGAGATATATCTCGGCGATCTAGAAATTAAAGATACAATAGAACCAAGCACACAGGCTTCATTTTACTTACCACAGACACAGACGGGAAAGTAACAACTAAACTATATGACAAACGCGACGATTTCGGGTTTCCCATCGTAAAGTTTCCACATTTAAGTAGCAATATCCCATAATCAACCGCATATGGAGTTTATATTTCACAAATGATCCGATATGCCAGGGCGTGTTCTGAGTCACTGACAAATTACTGACACAGGGATATCGAAAACCGCGTTTGATGTCAACGTTCCGCAAATTTTACGGTCGGTATAATAGTCTTGTTTGCGATTACTCTGTTTCACTAAGTTTCACTTTCCTTAAATATTATATATATAACCATTCCACTTGATTTCACCGCTTCTATAAAAAAGTTAAAACTGTTTTCCTAAATTTTAGGCAATGGTACATGTGGTTTGATAACAATTTTACCATCACGTAACACTGATCCGAAACTGAGGATAGTAGGCGGAGATCCAGCACTAGAGGGAGAGTGGCCTTGGCAGGTCAGCTTTTCGGATAGTAATGGTCATTTTTGTGGCGGTACATTAATATCCGATGAATGGATTATTTCAGCCGCCCATTGTTTTACCAGGTATAAACATGTTATCATATTTTGTTGTTTTTGAGCTATTATATTACCAGGCTATATCTTGTTTATTTTAGTCATATCATCACAACAAATGTATCAAAATAACATCTATGAAAAAAACATTATTGATCATATGTTTTCACGTGTACAGGGCATAACATACCTACTGCGACTCAGGTTTGGTCGCCATGGGGATGCATGAAAGGATATGAATTATTATAAGATGTGACGTACAAACAATTTTAGAACGATAAGATGTTCGAGATTTAACTTTTGTACCTTGTTGTTGACTTCATCTGACGTGCCAGAAATAACCTCAGAAAAGACTGAATCGGATTCTCTATAAAGTGTTTTCAAAAACAAAACATGGACAGCACTTTTGTTAAAGTAAATAGTTTCATCATAGTTCTGTTATATCTTCCAAAGAATAATGCTTCTTTTTGAAAAAGCTATATCAAATATCATGAGATAAATAATTAGCATCATAATTTATCTATAATGATGGACATACTTACAGTATCATGCTAACATACAGTTCGAAGTTGTCATTCCCTTTTGATAATCCAATCGACAGACAGTTCTCAAAAGTATCCTCGCTTTAGATACAATAGATGGTGTCTTTGAAAAAAGTGAATTTCGTGCGTGATTTTGACTTACAGCATGTTATCAAAGGTTCCTGTTTAAGACACAGGGATTTCAAAACAAATTGTAACCGTTTCTACATCAAACATCAAGTGAACCGTAAAAGCCGGTCATTTTCATCTACATATAATTAAATCCATATTAGAGCATTTGTCGTCACAGGGATGCAGATTACTTTAATATAAAACAATTTTAAGATACCAATGTATAAACCAATAGAATGTCCAGGACATAGATACAAATCCGGTAAAAATGGACAAACACGGCCCTCTGGAAACCAAGAGGTGGGATCAGGTGCCGTGGAGGAGTAAGCATCCCCTGTCGACCGGTTACACCCGCCGTGAGTCCACAGTCAAGTCCAATGAAATACGTGAGGAGTGTATCCTCGTCACAATTGGTACAGACGTCTCAACAACCGCCAACGAAAAGGCAACTCAACATTTCACTTAGTGAAACAGAGTAGTCGCAAACAAGACTATTATACCGACCGTAAAATTTGCGGAACGTTGACATTAAAAGCGGTTTTCGATATCCCTGTGTCAATAATTTAACTGAATTCACTGGTATACGCTGGCATAAGTTTTAAGGCGTATTTTTGTTTTTTACTGTTTTTTTATTTGTTGTTTACGTTTTAGATTGATATACAATAACAAAAAAGATATAAGCACATACATAAACATTTTTAAATCCCTAAATATTTTGTGAAAATTGCTTGAGAAACCAAGGTTTGGCTTTTTTCACTTGCAATTGATAAGATCAGACTTTGTATTTGTATATGAATACCACACTGGAAATGACCTTATTTTCACAAAATATAAAGGAATATTAAACAATTATCGACCTCATTTGAGGTTAATAATTGGTATTATCAACCAAAGAAAGCGAATATCGCTTTCTTGGGTTGATAACACCATGTATTAATCGAATAAGAGGTCGTTAATTATTTTTATTACATGACATTTAATCGTTTGACACCGATGCCAATGTGTAAACCTCGCAAATATCAGCAAGATGTGGGAGTCTAGCCATTTATTGTGATGCAAGTCTAGTATTTTTAGAATCCATCTCTCCCAATAATGGTTGGACACCATCACCGTCAGTTGTGGTGAAACGAAAACGTTTGTTAGCACTTTCGTCGTCTGTCATCTTGAACGCACTTCATTGACGCTAAATATACATGTAGCTCGATAGCGTTGATGATTGGCTATACAATGAACGCCGAGCGTGCCAAGGTTCTGAGATCCCCTTGTGCTATTTATGGGTACGACCTCGATATTTTGGATTGTTATATCAACCTACAAAGCGATTCATGGGTTAATACAACGAATGAACGTCAACAGAAAGTATGAAACGAGCCAATCAGAAAATAGATGATAAGAGAGTCATGTAATAAAATATTTTATTATGCCTTTGTATAACTCTTATTTTTATTGTACAAGTAGTAAAAGTAGAAAACATCGAAATAATATTCTTGGTAAACACAGCTAATTCCCCTTTGAAGTACGGCAAGATCGTCGAAAAACTTTTCGACGTATGCCATCGTATGACCGATACATTCCACATACGCTGGAATAAGTTGTATGTACGTTATACGATCGTTAACACACGTTCCTACAAGGTACTCGTCCATCAGAATACGTAGAAAAAATGCCCACCGTATCCGAAATTACAGCGGAATTTAGATGTATGCCGATGTTAATGAAATTTTGATTTTTTTTTCATATGTCGGCATAAGTCCAACAAATCGTTAATGTTTGACCAA
Organism: Atrina japonica; assembly: GCA_030159075.1. Lineage (NCBI taxonomy): Eukaryota > Metazoa > Mollusca > Bivalvia > Pterioida > Pinnidae > Atrina > Atrina japonica. Next base: position 86,446 of record BROG01000556.1, read on the forward strand.
GCTACAACGGAAGTTCAACATTTGTCAACGTATTGTAATTTTTCCATACGTCGTTATCAGTTCGACAAATCTTCAATGTGTGGCAGGGCCTTAAGATAAACACAATTGAGGCAATGTTTGTGAGTAGACTTTTTCTACAATATGATACATGTATTTACCTCTGCTTGTTTTTCACAAACATTTCGCATTCACAAATTAGCTACATTATTTTGTGTAATACAAAGTTCAAAATTTAATCCAAAATTGTCCAATTATTTAATGATCAGGTTAACAAAAATGCTTACCCGACATGTACATTACTTACTTTCATATACCAACAACGGATACCGATTTTGAGCTACCATACTTATATTGGATACCTAAACTTCATAAAACCCCATATAAGCAAAGATACATAGCAGGATCCAGCAAATGTTCTACCAAACCTTTCTCTTTACTCCATACCAAGATATTGACAGCCGTTAAGGAGAAACTTCAACAATACTGTACAGTTGCTTATTCTAGAAGCGGTGTAAATCAGATGTGGATACTAAAAAATTCTAAACAGCTTTTAGAAAATTTGAAGGCACACAATTTTTCTCGAATTCACAGAATCAAAACACATGACTTCTCTACTCTCTACACAACTATTCCAGATAAAAATTAAACGAAAGACTTTTTAGCATCACAGACAACTTTTTTTTCACTAAACGTGGTACCCGAAAATTTAAATATCTAGTGATTGGCTATGAGGATACTTATTTTTCCAACACCACTCTGATTCTACACGTAAATACACTGAAGTTGATATATAAAAACATGCTAGAATTTCTAATAGACAATATATTTGTAATGTTCGGAGACGTGGTCTTTCAACAAACTGTCGGCATTCCTTTGGAAACTAATTGTGCCCCTTTATTGGCCGACTTGTTCGTTTATTTATACGAAGCAGACTTCTTTCAGAAACTGCTGAATCAAAAGAAGAAAAAGTTAGCGGTGTCCTTTAATTTAACATTTAGATATATATCGACGACGTTTTGTCAAATAATAATGACAATTTTCATACATATGTTAATGTGATATATCCCAGCAAACTAGAAATTAAAGATACAACAGAATCAAGCACACACGCACGCTTCATACTTAGACATTTTACTTAATATAGACACAGACGGGTAATTGGCAACTAAGCTTTACGACAGACGCGACGATTTCGGCTTTCCCATCGTAAATTTTTGGAGTTTTTATTTCACAAATGATCCGATATGCCAGGGCGTGTACAACATATGACGATTTCATATACAGAGGTAAACTACTCGCTGACAAATTATTGACACAAGGATATCGAAAACCGCTTTTAATGTCAACGTTCCGCAAATTTTACGGTCGGTATAATAGTCTTGTTTGCGACTACTCTGTTTCACTAAGTGAAATATTGAGTTGCCTTGTCGTTGGTGGTTGTTGAGACGTCTGTACCAATTGTGACGAGGATTCACTCCTAACGTATTTCATTGGACTTGACTGTGGACTCACGGCGGGTGTGACCGGTCGACAGGGGATGCTTACTTCTCCATGGCACCTGATCCCACCTCTTGGTTTTCAAAGGTCCGTGTTTGTCCATTTTTACCGGATTTGTATCTATGTCATGGACATTCTATTGATTTATACATTGGTATCTGAGATTTTGTATATTTCAAAAGTGGTTGGAGCGTTTTTGATTGATAAAACAGCCACTTAAGTTTTATCTTAACCATAGCGAAACAAATTTTGAAAATAGAAATAAGTATTAAAGTTTTAATTTATTTGTTGTCATGAGGTTTAATTGACATTCAGCTAAATAACATCGGTATTATTTTTGTGTGTTCATTTCGACTTTCCAAACAATAAAAGAAATTGGCTCCGTTCAGTCATACACAACAATAATTAAGAATTCTGATAAATTTTTGTTTGTCGTGCCATTGCCGTTGAGTTTATATCAGTTAGCTGACCTTTTCCTATATCCATGGTTATGTGGGTTGATTAAGTAGCAGTATGTTTTTCTGTGATTAAAATTAGATAAATGTAAGATGAATTGGCACATGTTTAAAAAAACAACGAATCTAAAACATGTAGTAACCGGGGTCACTGGCCATTTTTCGACATATAATCTTAGAGCTACAGTAATGCATGGAATCAAAGAGGTACAAAAGGTTAATCTAATATCTAGTTGTGGACATTGTTCGTTTATTCCTGTAATAATTAGCTTCCGGTCGGTGATTTACATGAAAAGTGTCATCAACACTGAACAGCTTCCCTAAAGGATAAGCTATTTTGAAATATTTTAATGCAAGATATGATCAATAATTACTTGCCCTGACTGATGACCTTTACACTGACCTTGACATTTTCGCTGAACTTAACCTTTCACCAAACTCGAGAAGTTTCCATGGAATATTTGTCTTAATATTCCATGAAACCTCTCGAATGTTAACATGGGACGCTGATTCCTTCCGGACACCTGGTCGCATTACGTTTGAAATTCTCAATTGTTTTTCATGTTCACACCATTTGTATATATAATTTGCTGCATTCTAATGAAGTTGGAGTTTCGATTATTCAATGATACTTCTTAATTATGCTTAATTTTATTTGAGTATTAGTTCGATATATGATACATGACAAATATGTAACTTCCAAACCTATAGTAGCAAACACTGTTTCCTACTCACTATCTTGACATTGACGACATTTGAACTCTTGCATTCGTAGGACAGATATCGGAAATGAATTATAAATTAGATACAGAGAGAGAGAGAGAGAGAGAGAGAGAGAGAGAGAGAGAGAGAGAGAGAGAGAGAGAGAGAGAGAGAGAGAGAGAGAGAGAGAGAGAGCTTATCGTGCAGTTGTAAACATATACAGTGAAACCTGTATATAAAGACCCCTTTCGGGACACACACAAAAAGGGAAGGAGTCTTTATATAGAAGTTGTTCTGTACGCAAATGATGCTATTGCGCGTAGCAAAAAGCCTTTTTGTGACCAGTTTTTATACACAGGTGGTGGCTAAATCAGGTATTACTGTATTATAAAAATATCTAACCCACTTTTCTTTCATTTAGTATTTCGTTGTTAATTCTATTGTTTTATATGTAATTTAATTTTGATAAATATGAGGGTTTTTAATCTTGCAGTAAAACTGTGGACGATGTAACGGTTGTGTTGGGTGAACATAACAGGATATTGGCAAGTGAAAACGAAATTTCTGTCAAGATACAGTCGTGGATTCTAGTAAGAAAAATTACTTACATATATATAAATTAAAGTTTTACAAAAATGTAAATGCTCAAGACGATCGTGTCTGTCACTAAGACTTTGATATAAATATATATTTCCGAAAGAAAAAGTGGTATTATACAAGGCCAAATAATTAATCTAAATGTATTACCAAATCCGTTCATGAGTAACCACTATAAAAGTGAAATCCTATAATTCTTATTGCATATACATTAATTAATTTATCCACTTAGTGGTATTTCGGAGCCAGCTGATAATTATTTACTCTGTGTTGATCTTCGTTAAGACAGTTCAAATTCTGAACTTCTGTAACAATTTTGAAGTGGTCGTTTTGTTGACAATACATTTAGGATGAGTATTTTGCCTTGTTTCATACCACTTTTGTCTTTTGAAACTACAAATATGTCTTCAAATTAGAGTTCAACTTTTGACGTCGTTTTGACAGAAATGATCGTCTAAAGCATCTTTCTTCGCCAAAGACTTAGCTTTGATATTTTGTATATATTGATATATTTAGTTAAATTATATGTTTAATTATTATCTAATTGATTATTGTAAAATAAAATCACGCATTCCGATATGGATAAATAACAGAAATATTCAAATTGTATTATTATATCTTAAAATCCTAGACAGGTTGTTTGCGCTTGAGTTTTGATTAAATATGAGTCTAGGTATCATAATGCATTAATTATCGCTATGATCAGTTACACAAGTTAAGTTAAGTGCCTGATTAAAATTTATATATTCATATCTTGTCATTTAAGTTTCTATTTCGTTCTTTGTTTTCAAGCATCCAAACTATTCTCCTTTCGATGGATTTCCAAATGATATAGCTCTTGTTAAATTGATGAGTAAAGTGGATATAACTGGAAATTACGTCAGAACTGCATGTCTTCCGTCTCTGCATGACGTGTTCGATGAAACTGATTATTGTTACATAAGTGGCTGGGGATACACAATGGGTAAGAATGTACGATTTACCTTTTGTTTGATGATGGTGATGTTATTATTATTATTATTATTATTATTTTTATTATTATTATAATTATTATTATTATTATTGTTGTAGATGTTTAAAATGATACAAATCAATGTATATAATGCTGTTTACTGCTTTATTCTTTGTCACTTGATTTCACAAATTTTCACTTTTAACGAATTACTACGTTTTATCCAAAGCTTGGTGTCTCTGATCTTATTATTGTTCACTCAAGGCTTCAAAGCTTATACAGAAGCTGTACTGTCTAATTATTACATTTGCGCACGAGGGATTAAAACTGATAAATTCTGATTTGCCGGTTGGTCAGTCAGCATTATAGCCCATTACGCCCACTCAGTTTTCTTGTCATAAAGACATTTGCGATTCTCTGCAACTGAAAGAGAATTATATGGAGAAAAAAAAATAAACACACTCGAGAAGACTGAAAAATGAACACGTGCGTATACCGAAAACTAAGAACTTCTCAAAAATCACAAATATGGTTACTTAATATCTTACATGGCTGTGAAGAACAGTAGTAATTTCCTCCAAGTAATATTAAGATCTCTGGGTGAACAAGTAATATTAAGATCTCTGGTCGCAGGTGCGACTACTGCATTACTGGACAATAAGCAGCTTTGCTTAGTTTTCACCAGACAATTTACATACGAATGAAATGATACACCTCCCACACACCGAGTCTATGTTCAGACATTGATGTGTCTAAATTAGATTCTGTCTGATCTACTAAGGTAATCGGTTGATCAAACGTGTTTACTCCGGACGACGCAACATTAAATGTTTCAGACAAAAACAGAATGAGTCTCCAATAATTCTGAAATAATCTTCAGCACTGTTCTATCAAACAAATTAGTTTTGAAAAATCAAGAAGTTTGATATGGATGTATAAATTAAACATGATTTGGGAAATAATCTCACGCTTAATTAGTTTCTCTGGTACAATGTGACATTAGTACCAAAAAATACCAAAGTACCAATAGATAACTGAAACTCCAAGTCCATTAGAATACGACAAATTAGATATACAAATAGACATGACAAGCAATTGCGAATCCTGAAAATGTACGGAACCAGGTGCTCGAAAGGAGTGAGTGACCGCTATTTGTATGCAAATGTTCCATGGAAACCTCTCGAACTCGGTGAAATGGTCAAGTTTGGTGAAAACATCATCCGTCAGTTTTAGATCTAATTGACGAAAGGGAGTCACTGTATATGGTCGTGCTCCAGAATACTCTCTAACATTCCTGAGAGGTGGACTTAATATTGTTTAACAAGATCACTATATCGACCATGAAACTTAAGTGCCGATTTCAAGCATGAACAACCTAACCTTGTGTGAGTAGTTTATTAGAGAGGGAGGCGATTGGCACTCAGAGCAATAATAGAACACGTTACTAGGCAGATCGTCGAAATGGCCTGATGAACGCTTACGCATGCGCATAACTCTTTATGTAGAATTTTACATGTAATGCAATGTTCCAAATAGTTTATTTTCGTTACATGCCACATATACAGCACCGTTGCTATAATAATTCAGATATTTTAGTGATACGCAAAGCACATTTATAATAACTCCCACTTTATTTCATGAGAACTGTGGTCATGCAACTTTAGACGACAAAATGTTAGATTTCCGGAAAATGACGTCAGGAAGTAATCTGTTACTTCGACGTAGACTATGTTTTTAGAATATATAGACCAGGTGTCCGGAAGGAGTCAGCGTCATATTCTGTAAAAATGTCAAGCTCGGTGAAAAGGTCATTTTGATACAAAAATAACGTCACAATCGATGCTATCGCTTACATGTCATAATAATACAAAAACTCAAAATCAAATCAAATTAAAATTGAAATAATTACCTTTTACTTTTTCATAATAGTATTTCTTCTTTTAAACAGGGACTGGTGACAATAACTATTTACAGCACCTAAATGTTCAAATAACACCAAGAATATCCTGTAACGAATCATGGAGCGGAGACATCTTGGACAGTCATATCTGCATTGGGAACGGTGATGTAGGAGCTTGTAGGGTATGTATCACGTGGTCTTATTTATTTACTCCAAATTAATCAGGACACATTTTGCTAAATATTGATACAAAACCAATATTGACGATGCGAAACTGATGGAAACATTCAGTAGTAATTTCAAAACAATTATTTCACGTGCATTAGTAAAATTAGTACGTCTACATTATCATTACTTTGATATTCGTAAGTGAGGCATTTATGATAAACAGGGCTTTGCACCAAAAAACGTAAGAATTACTTAAGTCTAAAACTTTGACTCAACTTTACTAATCCTGAGATCTAGGGCTGAGACATAAACAAAGAAAATTCTCAGACAACTTTTATTCTCAAAATTTAAGAAATTACTCATCTGAGTAAAAAGTGAAAACTAGCAGACCATTAAAGACTTATTTATTTCTTTTTTGTTCCGATCTCTATTGTGATTAAGTCGTCTCCTGTTTAAGTTGTCACAATAATTTTACCTTAACGAAATACCAACAAAAAATAACAACCAATGAAACAATCCAATGAAAGAAAAATCAATTTAATTAATTTCAAACTATTTACTCTAGAATATCAAACTTCTAAATCTTTTACTAGTTTATGATAAACAGGGCTTTGCACCAAAAACGTAAGAATTACTTAAGTCTAAAACTTTGACTCAACTTTACTAATCCTGAGATCTAGGGCTGAGACATAAACAAAGAAAATGTGAATTTTATTCTCAAACCATCTGAGTAAAAAGTGAAAACTAGCAGACCATTAAAGACTTATTTATTTCTTTTTTGTTCCGATCTCTATTGTGATTAATCGTCTCTGTTTAAGTTGTCACAATAATTTTACTAACGAAATACCAACAAAAAATAACAACCAATGAAATAATCCAATGAAAGAAAAATCAATTTAATTCATTTCAAACTATTTACTCTAGAATATCAAACTTCTAAATCTTTTACTAGAAAATATTCTTTACATGTTTTCATTCAAGTTAGTGAAAGCAGTGTGAATGTCAAACCAGAAATGACTTTCTTCACAAAATAATTCTAGCACATCTACATTCAAGATATTTTAGAAATAGATTTACAGTAAAATTATGTCAATGATGCTGACAATAATAAAAAAAAAAAAAATAATAATAATAATAATATTAATAATAATAATAATAATAATAAAAAGTGTACCAATAAAATGATGATGATGATGATGATGATGATGATAATGATGTACCCACGTTAAATGATAAAAAGGGGCCTTCGTGACCGAGTGGTTAGAGCACCGAGGTTGATACCAAGACCTCTCCGGTCCGAGCCTCGAGCCCTCGTGGAACTTTGTGATCATTTTGTGAGAAGTACGGTGGTGTATTCCCGTGTATATAGTAATCTGTTTATCTACTCTACCATTTAAAGTGGCTGCCACCATATGACTGAAAAACTCTTGAGTATGGAGTCATGAAATCACCAATAACACAAACAATATGTAAAGACAAAAAACCTAAATTATACTTGTCGTTTACGTCAAATAAAATTTTTCACTTCATGATAATTTTTCTAGTAAAATGATTAAACTGGAAAACGATGAAATGCTGATTGATAGAGGCTCACCAAATGGATATTTGACTTTTTTATCCTATAATGTCTAATGATATAATTTGCCAAGGGAATCTATTTTGTATTCGATTTGTCTGCTGAAGATTGCCGATACATGGTTATATTTCTGGGATAGTTTATTTGCCAATGAATCAAAACATATTGTTTTCCAAACAATCAATATCACACGTTTCCATAGGGACAGAAATAGTTTATAGGATCAATTACGTCTACTTGCGTTCCATCAGGTCTCCATAAAATTATATATTTGCAGGGTCACCTGAGATGAACTATTGGGTCTCGATTAATTACACAAATTGGTTATATATACATTTAATATATTTTGACCACTTGCTTTTTTCTGTAACACCTGTCGAGTTATGTATATCCCGAAATGGAAATTGTAAGGTTCTTTTGTAATGTATAAGGAATCATACGTGGATGTATGGAATTGGTATCTAAAACTTTGTATTACGACAAGCTTGGAAAGTTACAGTACTAAACAATGACTACGGATGCGTCTAACCCCAACTACGACAACATGACATGGTCTTCGGAATTTACAACATTTGTCTCTTACCAAAACTACTAAAATTTTATGTATTACAAAATCATTGATATTAACTTCACATGCGTCTTACTCAGCACGTAAAATTTTCGTAGTTTTGGTAAGACGTACGTGAATTAAATGTGACGTGTTACATAGTCCCGCCAATTATTACACATGCGTCTAACCCAAACTTGGATATACGTGACATAATACATGGTCCTCAATATATGATTGACATGCATTTAACTGAAGCTACGACACTATTGACGTATTACAGAGTCTTCGATATTTGCTACATTTGTTTTTGTCAAATCAGTACGAGTAGTTCACATTAACTGATGTGTCACAATGACCCTACAGATATCAAAATCACAGATACTCAAGTATGAAATCGCAATAATGTATTTTATCCAAAGGCAAAGGTTTGAAATATGTGTTTGCTGTACGTTTTTGTAAACATTACCTGCACATGAAACTGCTGTCGATATGTTTTCATAATTCAGGTAATATTATTATTGTATAAAATGATATTGAAATCCAAAGTCATATTAAACAATAACTTTTGTTTCCAACAGGGAGATTCTGGAGGTCCTTTGGTTTGTCTTCGAGATGGACGCTACATAGTGGCTGGAGCTACGTCATGGGGTTCATTATCGTGTCAGGAACTGGGATTACCCAATGTATACGTGCAAATAGCAAAGTACCTGCCTTGGATCTTGGAACATATTAGAAACTGATGAAGTGTTATTAGTCAATATCTTCTATATCAAAATACTATTAGTAAAATTATTTTATTACACGGTTTTGCAAAAGTTCGTTTGAAATGTTTCAGTCTTGTCGAATACATTTGACTGTATACTCTTTTAGTTTCTATTGAGAGAGAGAGAGAGAGTGTGTGTGTGTGTGTGTGTTCTTTGATGATATTATTATACAATATAACGTTTTCCACTTTTTTAAAACACGTACCACTCTTATTGGTACTTATCATACAATCAATAAAATGGCATTGATTTATTAGTAGTCCGTAATGATTAAGCTATATGGTAACCTACCCCATAGTAGTGTCCTTTTTATAAGTCGACTCTGTGCGAAATAATTAAGCTATATAGTAACCCATCGCACGGCAGTGTCCTTTTTATTATAAGTCGCTCTAGTATAACTAGTAACCTATAATTTACATAAATTTTCTATTATTATATTCTAATATTTTATATTGGCGGGGCGAAAAGACTACAAGACGAAAAGACAGCATTTTAAAGTAGCAAATTTGCGGAGCGAAAAGACGACACGACGAAAAGAAGACAATAAAGTCGCAAATTTGCGGGGCTAAAAGACGACAAAAGTTAATCGCTAATTTGCGGATTGTTTTGTTGTCTCTTTGCCTCAATTTTGTCGTCTTTTCGGTCCCGGAAAGAGTACAAAATGTTAATTTGACGGTTCTGTCGTTGTTTCGCCCTGAAATAACGAAAGTCGACATGGCACAAGTCAGCCACTATAGTGTCGCATACAAAAATGACCTCCTAGCACAATTATTTTTACATTTATACCTTTTGTCGGTTTTTATTCCCAGGCTATGTCTATTTCAAGTCTTCGCCATATTTGGTTCCGCTGTACTTCCTAGGAAGATGAAATGAATTTGTCAATTTATTTATTATTTCGTTCGGTTACATCGGTTTTAAGCTCTAAACTCCCCCAAAGGTATAATGATTGTCTTTTTTCCAGTGGTTACTCTTAGACTAACTTTGGGTATACATTTAGTATTTGGCTTTGTATGACACTACTTTCTGTCGGCACTATACACATATTTTACGATACCTACGATATCTACAAACCCAGTAACTACAATTTTGGTACCAGCTGTTAAATTTATACTATTGAAGTATTTGGCATATTTAGCAATGTTACTTGAATTCAAATACCTTAAAATTATGTTTATAATATTATTAATCAGTTTTCGCATCTGTCAGTAATTACATTGTGACGGAGGCTTGATAAGATATAAGATATATGTAAAATAAGTTTACTCTGGAATGGAATTGAAATGAGCAGCAAAGTGAACATCGTATTTAAGTTGAGACACATGTTTACATTTCATCCTGCAATATCTAAGAAAGGATCAATACATTATTTGTTCCATCAGTTTATATTACCATAGCATACATTGAAAGTATGCGGTCAATAACACCCTTGGCTTAGCATCGTTTTACTCAAAAGCTTCAATTTAAAATATTTTTTTCTCAATTTTGAGTAGTCCTGGATTCTAATCGACTAAGAGCCCAAGTCGTAAATATTCTGAGACTGCAGTGACGTGTTACATCGTATGGTGTAGCAACTATATCTATATATGCATACGTCTAGACACAGACAGGTGCTACTTCAAGGCACAAATGAAGTGTTTATCTACGGAGTTAAATGCGATTGTTAATGCGACATAACAGTTTACAGCCATGTTAGACTACACCGTTCGATGTAACATCTATTATTAACATTACCAAGGTTATAGATTTACAAAAAAAAGACAAAGAACAGACAAATGAATTTTAAGATCAATGAATACAGATGACTAGAGGGAGTATAAGGAAATTTAACTTATGTTTCCAAGAAGTGTTTCGTTTTAATTTATCTTATCTGCATTTGAATCATAATTTTGTGGTCAAAACATGTGTACGCACATTCCTGGACAGACGAAATACATTGTGAATACGTGAACATTGCGAATCCCTAACGGGATGGAACCAGTTGTCCGGATGGAGTCAATGTGCTCTGTTAACATACTACAGCCGTCGCAAATGTTCCATGGTAACATCTTCGGTAAAAAGGTCGCTACAGTTTTACGAAAAAGAAGAAAACAATTGCTGTTTCTTTTCTAAGATGGCATCGTACATTTCATGTAATGTTTTATATCACATTCTAAGATTGACGTCATCAATACATAATCATCATTATTGTCCGTTCTCTGCATTTTGCTAATGTGAAATAAACATTGAATCCCACAAAGAGCCAACATTTGAATTATCCAGTATCTATTTTGAAGTATCCGTAAATGCTAGAGTCTATGGACATGATGTTTACGTGATGTGTCCTAATGACTTATTCAATGAGATTTCTTTATCTTGAACTTTTTAAAGCAGAGTGCGTGAGAAGCAGACATTTGTCTCATGTACAAATAACACCGGGAGAACAACCACGATCTCAATCAACATTGTAATTACAGTAATAATGTCCTGTATATGTCACTGAACATTTAATGAGAAAAATGCCATGACGGTAAAAATATTGTGATACAAGACAATGGATCCTACTAGATACAATGTGTGAAAATTGCTTTTGAAAGTCTTTAATAGATATCAGAGGAAAGGTTGTAAACGACTAGGGTATTATACAACTTGTATTTTTCCTGAGTACACTTTGACCAATGACCAGGTAAAGAGACAGGCTAATAAAACATATTGCATAAAATCATTTTGTTTTGTTGTATACTTCTAAGTTATTTCATTTGTTTGATCCGCTTATTCAAATGCAAAAAGTTAATAATTTACCATTCAAAAGTACAAATATCCTTTTCCAAATAAAATTAACACACACACACACACACACACACACACACACACACACACACACACACACGATATATATATATATATATATATATATATATATATATATATATATATATAAAGCACAATGTATACACCTACAAACACATTGTGTGTGTGTGTGTGTGTGTGTGTATGTATGTGTGTGTGTGTGATCAAGTGGAGGTCATCACCCAAAATTGAAAAAAAAATAGGTACCAGACACTCTTACATTTATACAATGCATTCATAATGTAAAATGCATAATCCATCATTTTTTTGTTTGATTGGACTTTAAATATACACTCAACAATCTTCCATTTATATGATGGGCAAGTTTTAATGGTGGTGGAGATAACCCGGTTACAATGTTTCTTGGTAGAGACGACCAGTGTTCTGAAAATAAACTGGCAAATTTTGTTCAGTTTCGATCTTCTGCTTCAAAGATATTTATCTTTTTTCTATCAATTGATTTGAGAAAACCATATACAAAAGGAAATTGACTAGAGAAAATCATACATAGTTGTAAGCAGTAACATCTCCACTAGAGCCTCAGTTATTAATGTATCTATCATAATAAGAACTCACAGAAGATGGGATTAATGTACAGATCATCAGTCGATGTGTTTAGCATACATCTTTATCAACTGAATCGACGAAGCAGTCGAAGACAAAGAGAAATTACGATCAATAACCATATTACCTATGAATCAAAGGAATTCTTCTGTATAACTTTAATGAAAGTTTTTGCCATTTACCTTAACGAGCTCTGCTGTGCAAAACTCGGAGGACAATTGATAATAAGGGATCGCTTAGCTACGAGGAAATGTAATTTCATTAATGTAATGTCCTTCCTGTTACTTTATATCATCCTCTTGGACAATTGACAGCCTGAAAGTTATATATCAATTGAATTTCTTTGAGATATATTTAGAATTCTGAAAGGAAAAAGAAGAATCACTACAACGAAATATAGGATATAAAGTTCATCGTTACCGGAAGTAATTAATGTTTCATTTGTGAATATCTTATTGTTCAATATCCCATCTATTCCCTGGGACTGAATAGTTGATTTTACTTGTGGTGACAACATATTTGTCATTGTATCAGGATGCCCATTTATTGCAATGAAGGAGAAAAACCAGTTGCAGTTTAACACTGGCTGCCCGCAAGTAAACCCACATAATCAGATTAGATTCCAGCGGGACGAACTACCGCAAGTAATATGGCAAACCTTCTACCACAATCAGCTTAGATTCCAGAGAGGTCTGAAACCCACTCCCTTGACAAAATCTAGAAGTCAAGGACCTAGGAGTTTTAATCTCGAAGCCCTAGCCACATAGACGCAGAAGCCCAAGAAACAGTTTTTCTAACACTACATCTTGCACTGTTCCCTAATGCTTAGTGAAGAAATATGCCGATTTGGTGACATCTTGATGTTCACCGATGTATTCTGTTTATGTGTTAAAGTATATTAACAATTGTATAGTAACAAAGTTTTGCTTGCTAGTAGGTGAACCAAGTAATTTATATTTACACAGGAAAAGAGTGGAAATATTCTAACACACACAGCTAAGGTTCCAATGGGACTTGAATCCGCCCTAACTAGAGGTGAGAGACTGCAAGCTGTTAAACATGATTCTCAGACCACCCGACCACGGATACCTAAAAGATGTTTGACCGTTGAGTCGTAAAATATTTTAAAATTGATAGTTAAAGTAATTGGAAAGCATATTATATATATATAGATATATATATATGACAGATATCTAAGCAATTCAGGAAAACTATATTCTTTGGAAATGCAACAAATCCAATTCATGCAAGTTTTAACAGTTAATTCCTAGTATAAATGTTCGTTTAAATAGCATAAAGTGAAAACCAGAAATAAAGCTAAAATACCTGAACATTGTGTGGAAGGGACGTAATTAGGTCGAAGTCTATATATATATATATGAACGTTTTAATAGCTTAAATATACATTACACATACAACAATATAATTACCTACGCGATTATGATCGTCGGGTACGATTGAAGTGGGTATTCAGGTATGACAAGTAAAATAACCAGTTTTACTTTTAACATTTAAAAGCCAGCACGTCTTACTGGTTTTATTATTTAAGTCAACAGAAATGTGAACAACTTGTCTATTAAATCACATAACTACTACCAATAATCGCCATACACGAGCGCCGTTACTAATTCCGCTTTGTATGTTCCGGGCTTACTTTCTGTTGTAGTGCATGCCAGTTTTGTTTATATTAACAACACTTTTACAATGTAAAGAAAGTATAAATACATTGTATATGTCATTGTGAAATTCAAGTTTTCATTTCGCTTGGTGACAAGATTATCATAAAGTTTTCTGACAAGGGTATTGTAGCAAAATACAGGTAAGATTATTTTACATTATAATTGAATTAATATATCCGTGTCTGATATGTCTCTCACTCTCGATCCGGGACCTCTATGTCCGAATGGTTAGAGTATCGCCTTTTGAACCATGAAGGCTCTCACTTCTGGTCAGTGCAGGTTTGAGCCCTGCTTTAACCTAAGCTGATTTTGTGAGAAAGTTTGCCAGTTTACTTTTGGAAGGCTGGTGGTCTCTTTAAGGATACATTTTAACAGGGTTCTCTCCTCCGCCATTAAAAATTGGCCGCTACCATATAACTAAACAATCATTGAGTGTGGTGTAAAACACTATTCAAAAATAAAAAGTCACTCTCTACCTATCTAACTCTCTTTTTTCTCACACATACTATCTCCATCTCTCTTATTTTCTCTACCATACCTACTCTTATTTCTCTCTAATTCCTAACTTACAGATAGACAGTTGTCTTCCCGAAATCACCGTACACAATACAATTTGATAATTGCTTAAGTTTAAAGATTTTTCACAATTTTGATAAATGTTTATGAAATCTGATTGGCTAATCAGGCACAGTTGAAAATATTGTTTATGGTGGCGGTCTAAGACCAGGGTTCTGATCAAATCACGGGTGATAGTAACTCATTAACTCATCAGTAAGAATTAAATCATATATAACTTGCTATGTTTTCGCAATGTGAAATTGTTTGGAGAGCAGACTGGTAGTAATATCCTGAAATATATGCAATATTTACTTAGGTATTTATGTAAAAATAATTTAAGACACTATTCAAATAACACATGATGTAATGCATAGACTGGTTTTTTTTTCTAAAGCCTGCTTTGTGTAGCTAAAATATTTTCTCTTACTTTATTTGATTACCAATTGGAAATTCATTATATACCTGATTTTTAATGTTAATTGACGCTCTGTGATATATGTCAAGCGTCCTGAGATATGGCGTCAAGGGGGGAAGCATGCACTAATTTCCTTAGGCTCCAATCATAACCAGAAATCTCACATCAGAAATGCCTTTCGCATTAATATTACAGAAAAACGGTGTCCATTGAGAGACGCATTGTTCGTGTTCATTTAATTGTTATATAAATGTTTACTATTTGTGTTTCTGTTCCGTTAGAATTCTATTACCTACACCAATAATACATTGGTAATGACGACATTGGTTCCCTACATGAATATAGTCTTTTATGATAGTGTGGAGATTTCAAAAGGAGTAAAAAGTAGATATTATATCTCTGGTATATTACGGGTAGATGCTTGAGACTTCATCGTCACAGAGGATGGTAAAATGAAAATCGTAAATGTCCATCATTAACCTCTAAAGACACATTTGGACTGGTCTAAGTCATATATTTGTGACAAGGATTTGATCTTCACGCATTTTATTTGAATTTTGCTCTGGACTCACGGCGGGTGTGACCAGTCAAAAGGGGATGCTTACTCCTCCACTGCACCTGATCTGATCTCTGAATATTCCGTTTTTGTCTAATATTCAACGGATTTGTATATGTATCCTGAAGATTTATACTTTGGTATCTGAGATTGTGAGAGTCTGTTGTTTTTGCAACGATTGATGAGTTTATATTATCTCTCGATATTGTGAATATATATGCGTTCTTATGATTAAAATGATGAACTGCAAATGTTTAAGAATAAATTTAAACTGTAAAAGCCTTTACAAGCATCCATTAAATCGTTGATTCAATTAAATTAAGAAATACATTTATCAAAATACGTAAATCAATCTCTTTCCCGTAGGAAAATGGTATAAATGATGTAGAAAAATCCGGTAATGAAGTAACCATTCATGTTTAGTGTATCATCAACGCCACAATATCTTTATTTCAACTTGGATCCGCGGCAGCTGTGTTTTTACAAGATATACATAACTACCTTTGATTAAGAGGATTTATATCCTGTAGGACCGCCTGTCATTATAGATTAGTTATTTGCACATGTGAATGCAGATTTACTATTTCTACGGGGAGGTAAAATCAATGTCAGAATAATTGATTTTGTGCGTTGTATGCTGTAATGAAGTGTGCATTTCTTTTACATCAACTGATAACATAGTTTTGTATCTAGACGACACTATGTGACAAGATGGCAACCCTAACAAAATAATGTTATTCAAAAAGTGCACCGCAGTATAGACTTTGTCGTTCTGGAATCTGAAACTAAAATGTTTACTTTACAAACCACACTCATGGTAGCGCAAACACAACTGTACTTTGGTATGTCTTTACTACCCCACAGAACGATTTGTTGTTAACGTTCTCTATACGGTTACTACTTGCTGTACACAGGTATCACGGTGTAGTCATTATATGTGGTCCTCCTTCCTGTTTCTGTAATGTAACATAACAGCTTTTACAAGTGCGTGCAGTTAGTTTGACGAAATGTTGTGAAATCAACGATTGTCTGAATGTGAATCGACAGGGGGGGGGGGGGGGGGGGGGGGGGGGGGGGGGGGGGGGGGGGGGGGGGGGGGGGGGGGGGGGGGGGGGGCAGCTCTGTTCTATTCTACATCATCATCATCATCGTCGTCGTTATCATCATCATCATCATCATCATCATCATCATCATCATCAACATCATCATCATCATCATCATCATCATCGTTTACTATAGTCTAACAACTTTTGATTAACAACATGTATATCAGACACTGTTGACGGACATTGGATATTATTATCATTCAGATAGTTACTTCATTTGCCTGATAATATGACACTAATTATTTGAGCTGTCATCATTTTCTGATATCAGTTGTCTTAAATAATGGTGAAAGTGTCATCAGTTTCCAGATTAGCTGCCATGATATTTGATATCTATGCAATAATTACAGTCCGACACTCAATTTTACTTTGACAATATCCAGTATAACACACACACACATCTCTCTCTCTCTGTCTCTCTCTCTGTCTCTCTCTCTCTCTCTCTCTCTAAAACACCTACAAGAAAGTAAAGACACATTTCAGTCAGACGTGGGCAGGCATTAACTTTTGCAGTTATTATATTTTTCACTCTGTTTTCACATCTCATTTATCATTTATAGTGTTGTTGCGTAACTATCCCACACAGCTTTATCTGATATAAAAGGTCAGAATTCTCCTAAAATGAAGTTGACTCGTACATCTCAACGGTATATAAACTAATTTGTATTTTATAATAGATTTCATCAATACACTTTTATGTGTAATCAATTTCCACAATGTTATTGTAAAGTAGAAATCATTCGTGGATATATTTCCGACAATGCACCGCTTATTGACGTTTATATCTCTGTCACTTGATAATTAATAGCAGTATTGCAAGGGAATTCTTTTGTTTTGACTTTATGTTTAAATACCCATAATGACAACATACTGTATGTGTATTTAAATCAGTGCACTCATATCTTAGTGCTGTCAGGGGGTATAGACTTATTAGCGGAATCTTGAATTCGCGCAATTATTTTTTTTAGTTTTGTCGTGTATAAAGAATGGCAGGATGGAGAAATTTTAGTGATGCCCTTGAATTAGCGCAATAATTTGAGCGCGAAAGGCGCTAATATTAGAATACCACTAAAATAAGTTCTCGTACAGCAGTTAATATAAAATGTATAATATGTATGAGGGTAAACGAGATGGTCATCATAGTCCCTTGTATACCACTCTACATGATTCATGTGTAAAATATTTGTTTGAATGGTGTTTCAAGCCAAAACCACAATTTTTCAATTCTACTATGGAGAAAAATATACCCCTAAAGTGCCACCGACATTTGGCAAGTTAAATGGAAAACATCCTCACAAAATCGGCTTAGGTTCCATCGGTAATGTATTTTGCCATAGAATCCCCCCAAAATGTTTTGCATGAGTAGGCAATACTATAAATTTTTCTACCACTGCATCTTGCAGTGGATGGTTATGCTTAGTGTAGACATAAGTGTTCTTTTGTTTACCGATGCATTTTATAAATGTGTAAAAGTATTGGTTTTGTTCATAGAGACTTTTTGTCAACAAACTCCAGCAGTGTTTAGATGTTAGTGGACGGATTGCATACCTAGGTCGTTGCCACTGTTGGTGGACCGCTTGAGTCCCCGAGGGTATACAAAAATCTAGTACCTGGTATTTCGGTACCAGCTAATAATCTTATATTAAAGTAGTATTTCTCACTGATAGCACCATTTAAAATTCTAAATTCTTCTAAAGCTAAGACAGCCATCTTTTTACGATGTCACTCTTGGATGGATTTTGGATATACGTTTAGATTTATTATTTGGCCTTGTCTGATAGCACTTTCTCTTTAGAAAATATATTTAAAATTGAAGCTCAACTGATGAAGTCTAATTGACAGAAACAATCTTGTTGAGCATTGTAACTGTGGTATTATGTTTGTTATATTTATCTACCGATGTATTAAGTGTACGTATGATTGTTTTAAATTAAAATCATATCAAGCGCCTATAAATGGATATTTGAAACTCGAAGACCATTAGAGTAAGACATATTAGATCGTCTTGAGCATTTTGTTTTAGTTAGCAAAGTTTATTTTTGTTATTGTTAATATATATATATATATATATATATATATATATATATATATATATATAGTATATATATATATATATATATATATATATATATATATATATGTGTGTGTAACACAACGCTCTCAACACGATGGAATTGTTCAGAATAAAATAAAGCAAGATAACTTATACTTTATTTGTCTATAACACAATAATTAATCATTATAAGTTTGTAGTTGTTAGTGTATGTTCGTAAAACTAGTTATTAATCGTGAACGTTCCCTGCACTTTGTGAAAATATGTTCATATCTGATTGTAGTCTTTGTTCTGGTTTACTGTTTTCACATCGATTTACAATATCCACCACATTGTACTTCATCGATTTATTGTCAAAAGTCTCGGATTTACCCATTTCCTTCTTCTCTCTATACAAATCAGATACAGATTTCAGAACTTTGAAAACTCACGTTATAATATCGGATCCATTATGAAATATAATGGTTTATACAATTATAGATAAATAATTTTCCCTCTTATATATATATATATATATATATATATATATAAATATATATATATATATATATATATATATATATATATATATACTATATATATATATGTTTAGTTATGTATCTCAGTGTTTATGGTTTATTATTTACACATTCTGCATTTTAATATGAACATATAAAATACACCTCATACTTTCTCCTGTAACTTATTTTACAAGAGAAACATTTCCTCCCATGAAAGGTTGTATCAGTTGATAATGAATTCATTAATTTTGCCCAGAATCTTCCAACATGCCAAAGATACATCTGGTTACATCAATCCCTGCATCAGAAAAAGCTGTCAAGAAATTACTTTGTGTAGAGCAGGCTGTTGTTGGTGTTTGTTGTCATGGAACCAATTTACGTAAGAATGGTGAGTATTTTATTCATTATTAGTAAAATCCTTTAATATTGTCATAAACAGAGTAATTTTCAATTGTTTCTGGTGTGATAAATGACTTCCAAAGTATTGTTTGTGTATGGCATTTATGAAGCGAATCATATCTGTATTTGTCTCATAAACCTAAAATCATTTTCAGGATTTTATCTATTTCCGCTTGAGTGTGACTACGTTGTTGACTTTATCTAATTTAAACTATCATTAAAATATAAGAGTGGAATAAAATTTTACTGTTCTATCTTTATAATTCCATAACGAGACACCGTTTTCTCTGTACACTAGTTTGGTAACAATTCTTTGAACAAATATATGAATATGAATTTTATTGCATATAGATCTTTTGATAACCTGAGCTTAAGGCTCATGGTAACCTATTTGTATCGCCTTTTCTCTATCGTCGAGAGCGTCAGACCGTCGTTAATTTTGACATATTATGGCGAAAACGGAAAGGACATTGGATTAGACAGCTGGGAACTGCTGCACCATATGGATGCAATGATCATATTGATAGCGTAGGGAATCTGACCAGTCCTGGAGGCCAATCAGTAAATGTTTTAAATCTATTTGACCGAACCAGTAGAAGACATCGTAGTCATGGCTCAAGGAAATATAACAAGCCCGAGATTCATAATGTCTCATTACATTGTATTCTACCATTAGATGGTCTTGACTATTTGTCAAAAGTCAATTAGGTCTTCATCATATTCGTACAAAACTGTACTCACTCCCTTTGAAAAAAATACATGGCTTGTACAAATCTACGATGACCGTAGGTTTTACTGATGCTGGTTCTCCAGAGTATCGACTTCATGGTATCATTTTGGACATCTCGTATAACAGATTATTCAAAGCTGTCAGGACTAATGATCATAACAAAACGAGTAAACGCCCATTCATCAAAGTAAAATTTGCCAATAAGGGGCATTAACGCTTTGAATATAAGCAATATTTTGAACCAATAATCCGTCCAAAGTAAGATTCCTCTATACTTCCAACACAATGATTCACCATGTATTTTCTACACGCGTTCGGTTGCTTCTAAAACTTCAATTACAAAGCTAGTCTGCAGCAAGTCCATTTAACCAGCTTTTCCCAGACTTTCCACCTTGTACCTGTTCTACATCTGAGTTCATGTGTGCTCAATGTGGCCATGATGTGACAGGTGATCTCAACAGTGTGCGTAACAGAAAACTGAGAGATCTTTTATGCAAAGGCCCAAAATATAGGTAACCTGTCTTGTTTACATGGCGCATGTGAAGAGTACGCCATACCTTGGGCTTAGAAAGACGATGTCGAACTTGATCCTCTTTAAGAGTGGATTAAGTCGATCAGTTATGTTCTTAAACAAAGAATTCGACGACTTAAACCTTCTTTCAACACCAAACACAATTCAATTTGTTGTGACCCTGATGTTGTCAGAGAACTTACCCGTCTCCGCGAAAATTTTATCATCGTTCCTGCTGGCAAAGCATCTAACAACTTCACATTTGTCTGCAGACGATACTACCTCAGCATTATATAAAGGAACTTGGATTCAATACAATTCCTAGAAAACCTACATAGTATCACACTGTCACCAATTTCCCTACCTCTGAAATATTACAAAATCATAAATCTCACTTCGTTTGGAATACCGACAAGTGACACGGAGCTTGAATTGAAATACATATTTTGGATTCCGAAGACGCACAAAATCCCTATAAACACCCGTTCATTCCGGTGTTGTCTAAGTGCTCCAAGCCTTTATCTATTTTACTCACCAAATTTTATACACATATTAAGCAAGATCTTCAGAAGTACTGTACAACGGCCTACTCAAGAAGAGAAGTCAATCAGATGTTGATCGTGAAGAATTCAAAAGAATTGTTGAAACATTTAAAATCTCCAAACTTCAAACATATTACAAACATCAAGTCTTTTGATTTTTTTTACTCTTTCCACAACAATTCCTAATAAAAACTCAAAAACAGATTAACATCTACAAGCATCAAGTCTTTGGATTTTTCGACCATTTACACAACAGTTCCTCATCAAAACCTCAAAAAACAGATTAACATTAATTATACAAAACTCTTTTTGTACACAAAAATGGAAATCGCATATATAAATATTTAGTGTTAGGTCACGAAGAACCTTATTTTGTGAAAGAACACTCTGATTCCATTAACAAGTACACTGAAGACGATATCAAAAAAGGAGATAAATTTATACAGACTCTGCTCTCCAAAGGAAACAAATAGGTAGCATATCGGTTTAATTTTACTTACAGGTTTATCGACGACGTCCTGTCCATAAATAATTCAGAATTTCAGAATAACCTCGGCCAGATGTATCCTGTTAGGCTTGATATCATTGAGACCACATAGAGCAACACATCTGCATCTTACCTAGATTTACTCCTGTCGATTGGAAAGGACGGTCAACTTCACAAACCCCCTTTATGACAAACGCAACGATTTTAATTTCCATACCACAAGCTTCCCGTTTCTAAGTAGTAACATTTTATCTCCTGCCTATGACGTTTTCATTTCACAACTTATACGTTATGCCAGGGCATGCTCTTCTTATGAATATTTTATTCTGAGAGCGAACCGACTCGCCAATAAACTACTTACACAAGGTTACGTTGCTGAACGCTTGCAATCGTCGTTAAAGAAGTTTCAGGGTCGATACGGGGATCTTGTTAAATAATATGAAGTCCCCCTCACAGGAATATTAGATAGTATTCTGAAGCACGATAACAGACAATTACTCCCTTTCACCAATCATATTTTAAAGTAACTGATGACAATTTCACCGAACTTGACATTTTCACTGAATTCGAGAGGTTTCCTGTAGAATTTGCAACGGGAGTGGCATACCAGCAGAAGACGCCGACTCCTTTCGGACACCTGGTCCTATCCCGTTTGTAATTCGCAATTGTTTTTCATGTTGAGACCATTTTCAAATTTAATTTGTCGTATTCTAATGGACTTTGAGTTTCGATTATCAGTTGGTACTTTCTTAACCAATAAGTAAATTTTAACCAATCTTGACTCCATATATCCCAAGCAATAACGCCGAAAAACGTTTGCAAATAAATGAATCTAAGGCCCATAAGAGAAAGAAAACTTCAGTTAATGAAAGGTCATGGTCACAGGCACCTAAGTAAACAGAAGATACACTTTGTCATCCACATTTACACTTTTCATCGTCTTTTTAAGAACCAATAAACCAAACGTTTGCAAGAACTATCGCCATGTGAACCTTCATACATTTTGCAAACGGAAAGGGCTAATATATATAAGGGTAAAAACGGGGAAGAAATGGGTACATTGATTGAATAAACCTTTCTCATGATCCACTGATGAGATGTAATCATACAACATACTCGGGTGACGACTGAGGTCCTAACACGGTGATAGATCATTAGGAAATATAACTGAGTAAATAACAAAGTTACAATGTCTAAGTATCTGTTAGCAACCTCATGTTCAACCCAGAAAGTCGCGATATGTTATATGATAGCAGAATTTTGTGAATGTTTAATCAAAACCATAGTATCGTGGAAACATATACATATATTCTTCTCATTACCTATAGAGTCGCTGACATCAGTTTCCGTTTCCACTAGTGACAATGACGTATATGTATTTGATGTCAGGGTATGTCCAAACATTGTATTGGACGGAGGACTTATTCGTCTCTTTCAGTCTGTGGAACTCGTCAAGGTAAGGATGAATGAAATGACCATATAATATCTTTTACAACTGTTATTTCGCTGTCTTTGTTGTAAAAGTAAAGTATATAGACCTCTTGAAAAAAGAAATAGAAAATGTAAGCCCATAACGCCGGTGTAGGACTTAAATGCTTGAAAAGTATGTGACATATCTGAACAAAACATTTTGGTAAATGTTTGTGTTCGAAACGTCTTAATGAGGAAAATAATTTTTACGGGTGACACATAAAATGTTACATGCATAAATTGGTATAAGCACAGTGTATATATGTTTGTTACCATCAGATAGGAACAGAAAATTAAACGACATCTAGTGGTACTGATTAAATAGCCAGGAAGCCTTTGTAAATGTAAATATCGACTAAACATGATGTTTGTCGGATACTTGCAGTCATTAGATGAGGCTGGTATAATGACTTTGTTTGCAGCTATCATGCATGTTCCGCTATCGGAAATATTGAGTTACCTGTTCGATAGCGGTTATTGAATCGTCTATATCGATTTTGATAAGTATTTCTATTTTGTTTTATTGTTGAATTTGACTGTGGAGTTGAAGCAATAATGATCGGTCAACAGGGGATATCTACACCCGGCACTTGATCCCATCTCTGTAATTTTGGTAGGTATTAGTTCGTCTAATGTCTATCAGTTAGTATACTTTCCTCTGAATCTCCTGACGATTAGTACTTTGGTATCTGAGATGTATATATGAGTTGATAGATAGATAATATATATAACATCATATATATACAGGTATTCTGACTATTAATATTTTGGTATCTGTGATGTATATATGAGTTGATAGATAGATAAAATATATAACATCATATATATACAGGTATTGTTACTATTAATATTTTGGTATCTGTGATGTATATATGAGTTGATAGATAGATAATATATATAACATCATATATTTACAGTTATACTGACTATTAGTACTTTGGTATCTGAGATGTATATATGAGTTGATAGATAGATAATATATATAACATCATATATATACAGGTATTCTGACTATTAATATTTTGGTATCTGTGATGTATATATGAGTTGATAAATAGATAAAGATATAACATCACAAAAACCAAAGTGTTTACAAATGTATGCCTATGATACAAAATACAAATTTGGCGAATATTGGACAAATACGGACCTCTGGAAAACTAGAGGTGGGATCAGGTACCATGGAGGAGTAAGCATCCCCGTTGAAGGTCATGTCCACAGTCAAATTCAAATGAAATAAGTGAGGAATTAATCCTCGTCATAACCGATACAGACGACTCAACAACCGCTATCGAACAGATAACTTTGCAGAACATTGACATCATTTGTTAAGCGTATTTAACGTAGGCAAATATCCTTACCTAAAGCAGAGAGATTATCAATTCATTAGACATTTCTACCACATTAGCTTATCTTAATTACTGTAAACAATTCATTAGATTGCAATTTAACGTTATCATTGGTTATGTTAATGGCGTTTGGCAGGTAAAAATAGCAAAAGCATAAAAGAACAATTGTGACAGTGGAAAAAGTCGTGGAATGATGCAAATCTCTCTTAAAACACATGAAATGGAAAGATTTTATTGTTGCTCATAAAAAAGTAATTTAGTAACTAGTACAGCAGTTTTGTATCCATGCATGGTATTTTCTTGTTATGTTAACAGTTATCCCTCTTTGTTGTAAATGTTCCGCCACTCTAACTGTTTTATTCATGTAGGGTAATATCCCTAATTCGTATTTCACTTTGTCAAAGAAGTATCGTATCGATTAATTATCGATAAAGTTGTTTTCAATATTCAGTCATTTCACTTTTTATGTTCACTTGGTAAGTGCCATATACTCGGTAAAAGAAATGCACTCAGGTAATTTACATTTGTAAACAATGAAGAAGATACATGTTCGTCTGTCATGCAAACAAAAAAGGGAATTTATGACAATGCCATGATATTCCAAAACAAGGGGACATGATATTGACGTTACTATCTACATGGCAGTCTAAGGTACTGGGACATGATATTGACGTTACTATCTACATGTCAGTCTAAGGTACTAGGTCATGATATTGACGTTACTATCTTACTCATCTAACATGTCAGTCTAAGGTACTGGGACATGATATTGACGTTACTATCTACATGGCAGTCTAAGGTACTGGGACATGATATTGACGTTACTATCTACATGTCAGTCTAAGGTACTGGGGCACGTACTGGGACATCGATATTGAGGCGTTACTATCTGCATGTCAGTCTAAGATGCTGGGACGCATGGCGATAAGGTACTTGGCGTTACGTTACTATCTGCATGTCAGTCTCTGGGATGCTGGGTTACTATCGATATTGGCGTTACACGATATTGGCGTTACATGTGGCAGTCTAAGGTACTGGGACTCGATATATTACTATTTGCATCACTAATCTGGGACACATGCCAGTTACTCTAAGATACTTGGTACTGGGCGATATTGGCGTTACTATCTGCATGTCAGTCTATTGATACTGCGACATAATATTGGGGTCACTATCTGCATGCTAGTCTAAAGATACTGGGACACGATATAGGCGTTACTATCTGCATGGCAGTCTAAGATTCTGGGACACGACATTGGCGTAACTATCTGCATGCCAGTCTAAGATACTGGGACACAATATAGGCGTTACTATCTGCATGTCAGTCTAATACTGCATGGGGTCAGTCTAAGATTCTGGGACACGATATTGGCGTTACTATCTACATGTCAGTGCGACTATTGGTACTGGCATGCATGATAATGGGACACGATATAGGGCGTTACTATCTACATGGCAGTCAGTCTATTGGCGTAACTGGGATGCCACGATATTGGCGTTACTATCTGCATGTCAGTCTAAGATTCTAAGGTACTGTGACACGATATTATTGACGTTACTATCTGCATGGCAGTCTAAGGTACTGGGACACGATATTGGCGTTACTATCTGCATGGCAGTCTAAGGTATTGGACACGATATTGGCGTTACTATCTGCATGGCAGTCTAAGGTAGGACACGATATTGGGACACGATGCATGGCGTTACTATTTGGCATATCTGCAGTCTAACTGGGACACGATATTGGGACTATTTGCGAGTCTATTGGACACGTTACTATCTACATGGCAGTCTAAGGTACTGGGACATGATATTGACGTTACTATCTATATGCCAGTCTATGTTACTGGGACGCGATATTGGCGTTACTATCTGCATGTCAGTCTAAGATGCTGGGACGCGATATTGGCGTTACTATCTGCATGTCAGTCTAAGATGCTGGGACGCGATATTGGCGTTACTATCTGCATGTCAGTCTCAGATGCTTGGACGCGATATTGGCGTTACTATCTGCATGTCAGTCTAAGGTACTGGGACTCGATATTGGGGTCACTATCTGCATGCCAGTCTAAGATACTGGGACGCGATATTGGCGTTACTATCTGCATGTCAGTCTAAGATACTGCGACATGATATTGGGGTCACTATCTGCATGCCAGTCTAAGATACTGGGACACGATATAGGCGTTACTATCTGCATGTCAGTCTAAGGTTCTGGGACACGACATTGGCGTTACTATCTGCATGCCAGTCTAAGATACTGGGACACGATATAGTGGTTACTATCTACATGTCAGTCT
The DNA here is from genome assembly GCA_030159075.1 of Atrina japonica. Taxonomy (NCBI): domain Eukaryota; kingdom Metazoa; phylum Mollusca; class Bivalvia; order Pterioida; family Pinnidae; genus Atrina; species Atrina japonica. Next base: position 113,652 of record BROG01000556.1, read on the forward strand.
AAGGTACTGGGACACGATATTGGCGTTACTATCTACATGTCAGTCTAAGGTACTGGGGCATGATATTGACGTTACTATCTACATGTCAGTCTAAGGTACTGGGACACGATATTGGCGTTACTATCTGCATGTCAGTCTAAGGTACTGTGACACGATATTGGCGTTACTATCTGCATGGCAGTCTAAGGTACTGGGACACGATATTGGCGTTACTATCTGCATGGCAGTCTAAGGTATTGGGACACGATATTGGCGTTACTATCTGCATGGCAGTCTAAGGTACTGGGACACGATATTGGCGTTACTATTTGCATGGCAGTCTAAGGTACTGGGACACGATATTGGCGTTACTATCTACATGGCAGTCTAAGGTACTGGGACACGATATTGGCGTTACTATCTGCATGACAGTCTAAGGTACTGGGACATGATATTGACGTTACTATCTATATGTCAGTCTAAGGTACTGGGACGCGATATTGGCGTTACTATCTGCATGTCAGTCTAAGATGCTGGGACGCGATAATGGCGTTACTATCTGCATGTCAGTCTAAGATGCTGGGACGCGATATTGGCGTTACTATCTGCATGTCAGTCTCAGATGCTGGGACGCGATATTGGCGTTACTATCTGCATGTCAGTCTAAGGTACTGGGACTCGATATTGGGGTCACTATCTGCATGCCAGTCTAAGATACTGGGACGCGATATTGGCGTTACTATCTGCATGTCAGTCTAAGATACTGCGACATGATATTGGGGTCACTATCTGCATGCCAGTCTAAGATACTGGGACACGATATAGGCGTTACTATCTGCATGTCAGTCTAAGATTCTGGGACACGACATTGGCGTTACTATCTGCATGTCAGTCTAAGGTATTGGGACACGATATTGGGGTCACTATCTGCATGTCAGTCTAAGGTATTGGGACACGATATTGGCGTTACTATCTGCATGTCAGTCTAAGATACTGGGACGTGATATTGTCGTTATAATCTGTATATCGGTCTTAAGTATCAGGGGCACTCCTAGGTACCTGAGGCCACAACATTGACGTTGCAATTTGTATGTCAGTTTTAAGTACCGTGGACAGAATATTGGTTTTAAAATCTGTATGTCAGTCTTATGTATCGGGGGAACTATCAGGTACCGGGACACGATAATGGCGTTACAATCTGTGTGTCTGTCTTAAGTACCAGTTGACACGATTTTGGCGTTACAATCTGTATGTCAGTCTTAAGTACCAGTGGCACTCTTAGGTACCAGGGGGTACGATATTGTTGTTATAATCTGTATGTCAGTCTGAAGTACCAGTGGGCACTTAGGTACGGGGCACGACATTGACTCGACAGTCTGTATGTCAGTCCTGACTCTGTCTAAATGAAGGTTAAATGATAAAACATTGTCAATGAGCGTAGGCGTCTTATAAATGTTCTTAATTTGTTTGATTTTACAAGATGAATTAATATATAATGTTATTCCATAACCTTAAGACCTCTCTTCGAAATATATGTACATGTATATCGATTAAGAATAGATCTAAAAAAGCATATTTATTGTAGGTGTTCCACGACTGCAGCAGAGACAGTCTTTTATTAAATAAATATTCAGTGAAAATAAGAAACTATTTTGACACACAGGTAGGTGATTCGTCTATGCTGTTGTATTTATGTTTACATTTTAAGTCATTCTTTGTAAAGATATTTGAATAATCTAAATTGACTGTTTGACTGTTTGTTTATATATGCATTGTTTACCTCTATACCGTCAGGTATTTCATAGATGAATTCGATGTTTCAATTTATCAATAATTGTTTAAAGTTTTACTGATGACATGATTTGGTAAACACCTTTATTTATTCCTTCATTTTACAAGTTTCTTCTGATTGTCATCATCGGCAGATTTTATGAAAAAATTGGTAGTTCTTAATAACTTACCTGTAATTAAATAATTGATATGTACATTCTTCTTTTCAATGGCAATACATAATAATAATTTTGAATAATTTTGATTAATGTTTGTGTTTTGCTTTCTTTTTGCTGTTTTTAGTATAGTTCAGTGGTTTATGTGAAATGGGATGATTCAAAATGTTAAAAATACAAATACTATATCGACATGCAAAGAAAACGTGACATTGGTTTTTAAGTGTGAATTGATTTTGACTATTTTCATTGTCACTTGGTTTTTAGGTTGCATATTCTGTTTATTTGGAACAAAATGGTTTCCCACCCAGAAAAATAACATTACAAAATTTGTGTGAAAAATATCGAATTGACAGATATCACCCTAGCAGAGAAGAACAGGTGAGTTCCCCTCTCTCTCTTTCTCTCTCTCTCTCTCTCTCTCTCTCTCTCTCTCTCTCTCTCTCTCTCTCTCTCTCTCTCTCTCTCTCTCTCTCTCTCTCTCTCTCTCTCTCTCTCTCTCTCTCTCCACAGACACACACACACATTTTCGATATTTTTTCCTGTATTTTATCTTTAAACATTAATTTGGCATTGATTGTGAAGGGAAATACTATGTAAGCAACTGACTGCAATACCGAAATGTTAATTGAATGTAAACAAGCTTAATGAAATCCAATTATGGATATCTAAATCTAACTTTGTTATAGTAATACGCGTAAACGGAGAAATTGTTAGACTGTACGCCTAATTGACGTCATTGTTAATAATGGATTGTTTTCAATAAGTGCTGGGAAACAGAAATACTCGAGTAAGACATGTCACACAATGAGACCACCAAAATTACATTGCAATAAAGATAATTAAAACAACACTATTGTAACATCCAAATAATAATCTGTTTCTTCAAAATACATAAATTCGCAAATATTAGATCTAGAATATAGCGATGGGAAGGATGATTACAATCTATATTATATGTGATTTTACTATGAACTGGTAATATAAAAATAATCAATATTATCTATGATATTAAAATAATAATAACTGCATGTGATATAAAAATCACACGTATCAAAGTATTAATCGTCAGATAGTTCGTGATACAACATATACATCTGGTGAACATTGGACAAATACAGACCTCTGAAAATATCTAGAGGTGGGATCAGGTGCCATGGAGGTGTAAGCATCATTTTAAAGAATAATGATGGTGTAATAGTATTTTATATATGATAAATTAAAGACAATTGTATGCATGGATTATAATTCTAAACAAAATGACAATATAATTTAAGATTTCACAAAATACATATAAATACCAACAAAGCATTATATCATCGTGGAAACAAGATTAACAATTCCTGAAATATCACGGTTTTAGACATCGTGGTATAACCTATAGCTTCTTAACAAGCAATAATCAATAACTATCTGCAAATTCAACGGTTAGTCTATTTTGGTCAAGAATTTGTCAAAATATCTCAATTTACATTTTTGTAGATTTTGGCCTGAAATAACGACTGATGATCATGACTGTCATTACAAACTATAATTTATCACATGGGTATTACATCATCAGTCTGGGCACGTTATGTTTACATTGCTAGGAATCAATCCTCGCTTCTACTACAAACCTGTGTTATAAGGATACACTGCAAAAACATAGAAAGTATGTTTTGCTCGCTTAATCAAAACATCATTAGATTGATTATCAACGAAAACAAAAATTGTTTCTTTAATCCGTTTATAGTGATAGATAGATAGATAGATAGATAGATAGATAGAAGATAGATAGACAGGTAGGTAGACAGACAGATAGACATATGGACAGATAGATAGATAGTGCAACTCTAATTTTACTAAATGAGATAAATTTGACACCTGACTTAAAACATAATTTTGGTAACCTCGTGGACATATTGCGATCTGTATCAATAAGGTGGAAATATTGTGAGCTGTATCAATAGAATTCAAATCGTTGACATACTACAAACCATATCAGTAAAGTAGAAATTGTGGACATACTGCAAGCAATGTTAGTAAGGTAGAACTCGTGGTCATACATTACTGCAAACCATATCGGTAAGGTAGAAATCGTGGACATGCTGCAGGCCATGTTAGTAAGATAGAAATCGAGGACGTACCGCAGGCCATGTTAGTAAGGTAGAAATCGAGGACATATTGCAAACTATATCGGTAAGGTAGAAATCGTGGACATACTGCAGGCCATGTTAGTAAGGTAGAACTCGTGGACATATTGCAAACTACATCGGTAAGGTAGAAATCGTGGACATACTGCAGGCCATGTTAGTAAGGTAGAAATCGTGGATATACTGCAAACCATATCAGTAAGGTAGAAATCGTGGACATACTGCATGCCATGTCAGTAAGGTAGAAATCGTGGACATACTGCAAACTATATCAGTATAGTAGAAATCGAGGACATATTGCAAACTATATCAGTAAGGTAGAAATCGAGGACATATTGCAAACTATATCAGTAAGGTAGAAATCGAGGACATATTGCAAACTATATCAGTAAGGTAGAAATCGAGGACATATTGCAAACTATATCAGTAAGGTAGAAATCGTGGACACACTGCAGGCCATGTTAGTAAGGTAGAACTCGTGGACATATTGCAAACTATATCAGTAAGGTAGAAATCGTGGACATACTGCAGGCCATGTTAGTAATATCATAAACAAAATACCAAAGTTATAATGCTCAAGTCGATATCGTATCTGTCAATTAGACTCATCAGTTGAGCTCCAATTTAAAAAGTATATGTATTTTCTAAAGAGAAAGTGGTATTATACAGGTAGAAAGCGTGGACATACTGCAGGCCATGTTAGTATATGGGCATATTCCGAGTCTCATTAATGAGACATGCTGGACACATTGCAAGATGCGTCATTTAGATAATGTTAATATTGCTGTACAGTGAAATTGATGATGGTTCCTGTTATCAGTTTACATTCAGTTTGCCGTGTCTTGTGACCCTTCCAAAAGAATGTATTTTTCTAAAGCCATGACATCATTTTAACAATCATGTCTGAATTTTCTGTATTTATTGTAGCATGATATAAAAAACGATGTGAACTACTGGAGTAAAAGACCAATGTCGAAAACAATGTTACACACATGCGCTGCTGACGTACTACCTCTTGTTCCAACACTTTATCATGCATTAGCAAAGTAAGTCAAGTTCTGTTTGTTTGACCTTTTCCCCGAGCTTGAGAGATTTCTATGGAATATTTGCGACGGGTCTAGCATGCTAACAGAGGGCTCCGACTCCTTTCGTACATCTGGTTCCGTTTCATTTCAATTCAAAATTGTTCTTTAAAAATAATTATCCGCCATCATATTTAGACTACCTAACTGAAAACAAAGATGGTATATTATTACAAAATTTTCACCAAATTCATTAGTCTTGAATACAGGTCATGTCATGCATATAAATGTGCAGTTTTTATTTCCCCAATGGATCATTGAAAGTCAAAGGTTAATTACAAGAAATTACTAAATAAGGTAAATTAGATATAGTAACAATCTCTATTTAACTAAGTACAATATTCATTGGAAAGAAACATGATACAGTTAGTACTAAAAACAAAAACAAAAAAAGAAAAAAGATGAAAAAAGCAAGAAAAAAACAAGAAATACTCAAATTAAAAGAGCTTGCAAATTGTCAATGTTTTGATGGAATGACACACTAAAATTAAAATTGTTACAAAGTGATGTTGCCTGTTAGTGTTATTCATACGATGGCTACAGAGCGGTCGTCACTCGTCTTTCCTTTTCTCATGAAACAATATTTTTTACTTTCGGCATTTTTTTCACAACCGACTGATACACATTGAGGTGGATTAGAAGTTCCGCCCCATCTATTTCTGTAGTAACATTCCTCCAGAAAACTATCCTCAGGTATAGTTTTAGCATATTATCTTTTACAAAGTGAAGCATCAATGTAACAATACCATTAAAACTGAATAGTGTCAATGAATAGGTGAGTGGATAAACGATACCATTGTGGCGCATACTCCTACATCATTTAACAACATATACTGGTTTCCTGTTATTGTGGGCGTTTTATTGGACATTATAATGCAATCGTTACAGTTTAATTTGAATAAAACAAACTTTACTATCAATATCCCTGAATTTGAAAACGCCCACCCTTATCACTATATCGTGTTATACAGTTTCTTGTTGTTTCCCTTGCATTTTCATTTACTCAAATTATATATATATATATATATATATATATATATAATATATATATATATATATATATATATATATATATATATATATATATATATATATATATATATATATATTATATATGAATTATATATATATACTATATATATATATTATATTTATTATATATATATATATTATATTATATATATATTATATATTTATATTTATTATTATATATTATATATATATATATATATTTATATATATATATTATATATATTATATATATAAATATATATATATTATATTTATAGTATATTATAAATATATATATATATATATAATATTAATTATTATATTTTATACTATAGTATCTATATATATATAGTCTGTTCATACGAATAAAACAATAAGTTGATGCATAAATTAATAAATAAAAGAAAATATATCTAAACATGTCAGATAGCAAAGTATAAATCTTGAGACTGTCCAGAACCTAGAAAATATGTAATGTAAAAATGCATAAATATGTAATGATTATTTAGCTTACTATCTAATATCCGAATTCTTTTTTTGTATGATATATATTTTACTGTTGACTCATAGCAGATGTGACCGATGGGCAATTGATGTTTACTCCTTTTTTGACATGTGATCTTATTTCTGCATTTGCCGGGGGTCCTTATTGGTATTAACTATACATGTTTCGGGCTTATGTTTTAGTTAATAATTCGGTATGTATGTTCTATATTCTGTTAACAGACAATTGGACTCTGACATGTGGCGTTGGTTCGACTGCATGAGTGAAGAAAACAGAAAGTCAAAGATAGAGGAAGACAGAATAAGAAGTGTCAAAACATCAAGGAGAGATGATACATATTATAAGAACCTGTACGAGTATCAAGTCGTAAGACTGTCTGAGGAACAGAAACAAATTGTACAGGATACAGTCCCAGAGTTTCAGGAGATATATTGAACAGAAGCAAGCGTGGGTCAATGACATGCAATATATAGTAGATAGTATTTTTTATGTAGACGGGACACGCAAAGAAAATGTCTACATGAAATAGAGAAGATATATAAAAATACAGTTAGCAAGAGAAAGAAGTTGTAAATGTATGCGAAAACGAGAGAGAGAGAGAGAGAGAGAGAGAGAGAGAGAGAGAGAGAGAGAGAGAGAGAGAGAGAGAGAGAGAGAGAGAGAGAGAGAGAGAGAGAGAGAGAGAGAGAGAGAGAGAGAGAGAGATTGTAACAACCGGTGAACCCTTACACAAACAATTTACGTCGTTTCATTGCACTGAAATGTTGTAACTCAATATTTGTAACGCGGACATTTAGTTACTGATTCTTATAAGATTTCCAGGAACATTTCAATATTAGTCTTATTCAACTTATGTATCTGTAACATATACAAATGAATTAACGATGTTGATCATCACATTTATACGCAATGACAATCCACTAATAAGATGGGATACTGAATTGTCCTGCAGGAATGTCCTTACAAAACAATTTCACCTTTAATGTTGACATACAAAATTGTTTAGAGTCCTGTTCTACTGCCCTGCAGTTTACAAAGCTTTTAAAGACAATGAAGTTGTGGTATTTTTATTGTAAAACTCCATAAATAACAATACGGCACAATCTCAACATGACTTTAAACTATGTACAGATATCAGACTGAACCAATGTTTGTACACTAGATTATGGAATTAATCAATATTTCGTGGCAACCCATTATTTATAGAAAACGTTTTGCTCTCTTCATGTCGTTGTTCAGTTGCACAGTCTATCATTGTTGTAATACAACTGTCGTAAAACTATTTAATTCCTAAATCTAAGCATGCAATGCACATCAAACTGATAAAAATATAGAAAAAAGAAACTCGATATAACGCACATTGTGCCAATATTATCTTTATATTGATTTACGTATCATAACAACGGTTCTTAAACTTAAGAATAATGCACAGCCATTGTAAAGGATAAACATCTGACATTTACGCATTCCATGACATATCGTTAATGGGGCTTTAGCTGTTTACACAAAAATTCCGATTTGTTCTACTTTTCCTTGGTGTACAACACCAAATAAGAGATATACACAAACAAACAAATTTTATATTTCTATATTTTTGTGCTATGCATTTACAAATAGTAACGCTGAGTTAATCAATTGCAATTGTACAAGTGCCAAACCTGGGTTTTTCAATCAATTTTCATAATATATATAGCGATTTAAGAATTGGTATGCCTTTGTATATATCGCTTTTGTCACTGTACATCAATCTAAGAAGTGGAAAAGGAAAAAAAAAAAAAAAAAAAAAAACACAGCTTATGCCCCTTTAATGATATACAACATTTATTGCCACCTACTTAAGTTAGAAATATGTTTCTTCTATATCAATAATCAAAGGGAGATAATCCGATATACTTTACGATACAAAGTGCTTGGCGCATTTCATAAATTGTTTATAACTGCCATAGGAATTTACAAGTGTAATACCTTCTCACGATAGGATAATCGTCATTTTTCAAACATTTCTATTTTAGAATCTTCCGATCATTCCATAGGAAGTTCCTGCATAGCAATTTGTCTGCTAATGCATTATTCAGTTTTGCTTTCGATTTTGCTGTAAATTAGTTTCGGTATTATTAATGACATTTATTTGTGGTTATTGCTATTGTTTTTCTCACATAATTTATCTTTTCATGTAAATAAATCTAATTATTTCGACTGCGTTGTTTTGTTTCTATATTACAGCACGTCTTCATGGTATAACGTTTAGAATATTGAGTCGGATATGTCAGCAAATCTTAAACAGATATTCATTGTTAGAAACTTATATTTTCGTGTAACTCATTCTGTGACATCTGGAATTGCACAATATTTTGTCAAATGAAACTTGAAGTTAACCAAAGTTATACCAATAGGCTGACTATAGCTTAAATCTTAGTGTATTGTGCATCTTGGTCGTGATATGAATAACACTGTCCTCTTCTGGATGTGTTTTAAAATTGTCTGATGACATACCTCTATTTTAACTTTGAGGGACATACCTGGGATTAATGGAATCGGAGGAGAACATTGAAATTCTGCAAAGTAAACTGGCAAATGTCCACGTCATCTTAGACCCAAATAAAACTACATATTTTCAGTTATAATGATACGTGTCTCTCTGTCACTAAGCTTGTATCGATATACTTCACTTGTCAAGTCAATATTCTCCCATAACGCTCTACAACCCGACCGATACATTAACGTGATTTATAATGTGTTATATGACATATGCGTAACTTTGTAAAATAAAATCATATGCTATGCATTACAACTACTTTGTCACAAAAACTCACATGCGCGAGTTATTTGATTAGTTATTTCGACCTGTAAATAGCATTGAAACACATTTAGCCCATCGATATACAAAGAGGGATAAATCTAATGCGATATCAAAACATATCGCTTTCCTAAATACGGTAGTGGAATGAAGTATTGTATCACAGTTTAATATTGATGCTGATATCAAAGACGAACTGTATACCCGCAACTTTTCGTCCCTGACTATTTTCGTTCCTAGCTATTTTCGTCCCTGGCTATTTCCACCCGTTTACAACACAAAAATATTATCCCCATAGTAAATTCGCCCTAAATCGCCATGTAGTCATATGGATGTCATGACTGTCCATATTTCAGCTACTTTGCCTGAAAGTTTCAATTCGATTACAGGCCTAAATTTGCCTTCTCATTGCAGGGCAAAAACAGCGAAAATTAAACGTGAGCGAAAATTTTCTGGCATGCAATATGTCAGAGTGCGTTTCGAGTAGTCCCAATTCTTTGGTTGTAAAATACCGATATTTAAAATCTTTAATTAAATCAAACCAAACACTATATTCATGTCAAGACATAATAAACATTGCACACATGTACTTATTGTCATCACTAAGGACACGGTAGGGAAGTTTGCGAGATGGTATGGCGGACAGATCGGACACATATAGTCCTGAGTAAAGTTGGTGACTTCGGTCCCAGTCTAGCTTTTTGGCTGAATGCTGTTGTACGCCTCCCTCAACAATTGTTTTTCAGGAATATGTTGGCAGCTAGTCTTTAATCTAGTGTAGCAATGTTTTTCTCTTTCCTGATAATACTTCATATCAATAAAAATAGACTGATTGTTTTGATCTATAATTTGAATGGATTTTAAAACCGTTTAAAAAAGAAAATATTTTCGCATCTGATTATTTTGGCATAACTTACATTCACTCCCGTCGTGAATACGCCGTAAATAACTCTAGTCTCATGAATGCTTTTTATGTGCGTGGAAATAACATTTCATGCAAATTATGAAGAAGTAGTACTAGATTGACATTCGAAACTCCAAGTGCATTAGAAAACGACAAATTATATATAACAACGGTTCTATGGGAACCAATTGTGCTCCTTTGTTGGCCGACCTGTTTCTTTATTCATACGAAGCAGACGTTATTCAGAAACTGCTGAATCAAAAGAAGAAAAAGTTAGCGATGTCCTTTAATTTGACATTTAGATATATCAACAACGTTTTGTCAATTTATAATGACAATTTTCATATATATGTCAATGCGATATATCCCAGCGAACTAGAAATTAAAGATACAACAGAATCAAGCACACACGCTTCATACTTAGACATTTTACTTAATATAAACACAGACGGGAAATTAGCAACTAAGCTATACGACAAACGCAACGATTTCGGCTTTCCCATCGTAAATTTTCCACATTTAAGTAGTAATATCCCTCAGTCACCCACATATGGAGTTTATATTTCACAAATGATCCGATATGCCAGGGCGTGTACAACATATGAAGATTTCATATACAGAGGTAAACTACTCACTGACAAATTATTGACACAGGGATATCAAGAACCGCGTTAAATGTCAACGTTCCGCAAATTTTACGGTCGGTATAATAGTCTTGTTTGCGACTACTCTGTTTCACTAAGTGAAATGTTGAGTTGCCTTGTCGTTGGCGGTTGTTGAGACGTCTGTACCAATTGTGACGAGGATACACTCCTCACGTGTTTCATTGGACTTGACTGTGGACTCACGGTGGGTGTGACCGGTCGACAGGGGATGCTTACTCCTCCATGACACCTGATGCCACCTCTTGGTTTCCAGAGGTCCGTGTTTGTCCATTTTTTGCCGGATTTATATCTATGTCCAGGACATTCTATTGATTTATACTTTGGTATCTGAAAATCTCAACACGAAAAATAATTGCGAGTCCTTTGTCAGCATGCCACGAGTTAAATATTACTCTTTTGTCTCACAAGATGACATAACAATGTTATTAATAAAATAAAATTGGCAAATATCCTCTACATAGCCTATTCGATAACTTTTTCAGTAATATACCTTGTTTCTCTGCGAATGTGGAAATATAAAAAGTTTCCACAGAAACACAAATCTCTTGGTTTAGACGTGTGCGTATGTCAAACTCATCGACCCCTGACGTCACATTTGGACATGCCCTCAGTTTAAAAAATAAAAACGGTCAGAATTCAGGGGTGTATGATGTAGAATCAAAATTTTATAATTTCATATGCAATATGAACTTGTTCGCTCCTGAATTGTGATTGTAGAACAGACTATTTAGTGGTTTCTAGATATGACCACGGACTGATGAGTTAAAACATCGTGCACACCGTTTCACTTCTCTCTTGAACGTTATTTTCTTTTTTATTTATAGCACTTTCCTGAGTAATATATTAAGGTGCGAATACCAGTCAAAGTCAATGTCATATTGTAGTTCTGATATAGAGAAGGCGCTACATAAGGAGTACATCTACACGACGTGCATGCATCTTTTAATATTTGACTTTCTAGTTTGGATTGTAAAATGACGTCATTTCTTAGTACAATCTTCAGTTTGTTGCACCTCGTTTCTTATTTATTCGGGTTAAGTTGTAACTGTCTGCCTTGTTTTCTGATATTTCGAAGTTTCCTTTCTTCGTTCATCTTGGTCACTTTTAGTATGTTCCAAGTTTAACTTTCAAGGATTCGTTTATTTTGAATACCTCCCCAAGAAGCTTTTGATATACGGGAATTTCGTTAATACGAAGTTCCCCGCTCAAGAATATTAGATAGTTTTCAGAAGCACGACCATATAGGCCTACAGTAACTGGCTTTCGACAATCAGATCTTAAACTAACTGATTTTTCACCGAGCTTGTCCTTTTCACCGAGCCCGAGAGGTTTCCATGTAACATATTCGATGGTGTGCCCTGCTAACTGGGGACGCTGACTCCTTCCGGACACCTGGTCCCGTGATACTCCCATCCCGTTTGGAATTCCCAATTGTTCTTCCCGTTCAGACCGTTTTATATCGAATTTGTTGTTTGGAGTTCCAAATATCCAGGTGTATTTCTTCAATTTTACTTTGGAACATCAATGTGATTGTACCATTGACTTCAATAAAAGCTACTTCAAGATGTATTTGCATTTGTACAAGACTAGCGTAACTGTTTGGGTTGAATACAGTCTAAAATCATTTTGAGGGATGAATCTCAATTAAATTGCACAATCTTTTGTGTGCACGTGGATCGGGATTTCGCAATTCCTATCCTCAAAGTGGTATTTGACTGTTTTTCTCTCACGTTTAAACAGTATAAAAGAACGACTGTATTATCCTTGTTTGCAAACGGGCACTGACAAAAAAAAAAGTTTAAAAACGTTCTCAATATCAACAGCCCTACTTTTGATAGTTCGGACAATAGAGTCAGTGACTTTGAAAAATTACGAATCGTGGGATTTAGCCTACTACATGTAATTGCTACATGCTGTCCCGTTGCATATATTAATTTGATCTTGACTGTAAGACTTACACCCTTGGAATTTCCTATGGATCAACTGATTAAATGATGCTAATTTCAACAGAAATAAGATGTACGCTAGCGAGTGTTCGGGAGTTTTACAGGGAGCCTAGGTTGTGTTTCCTTGGATGAAAAATAAACGTCCTAAGAAGCCATTTAAAACAGCTTCCCAACGTTAAATAGATCATTTTCGAGATCTTATGTAATCCAGTTTTGGATCCGGGCTTTTCAGTCTTGCTTTGCTTCTTGATCAACGCAAAGACACATACCGGAAATCACTAAGCATAACAAAACTGAATCGACGCATGGATAATCCGGATTCAAAAATGGACTACACATCTCTTTTTTCGCTTTCTGTGACACTATTTATGTACTATTTATGTACTCGGCTCGTACTCGGCATCCTTATCATCGCTGGTATTTTGATCATTTCATGATTTCAATTTAAATATGAATACGACTGTATCTATTATTTATATATCAGTAGTTATAGGCAGCTCAGTGGCACGCATTTTCAAATTTCGAGCCGTTGATGACGTCATCAGAATAATGGCTTCTGATTGGACAGTTTGAAAATGTGTGCTATGGAGCCGTCATACCGGAAGTGTGTCATACCGGAAATGTAGCTATGTTGTCATGGCGACGAGGAGAAAGAACAAATCGTTGAGCACAGGTTGTGGGGGCGGCCATCTTGGATAACGTGCCAATGAGAGCCTTCGTTACAAGAGGTCGGGTCACGAAAAGCCAACGGCTAGTTGGTTTTTTTTTCCAGTTTTGGGTTGAGAGTAAATCTATTTTTAAAACCGAAACTTTGGGTTTTTCCCAGGTTGGAGTGAAATCAGCAGTAGGTGTCGACACAGTCGGCGAAAGTTTACGAACGTTGCCGAGAGTTGGCGAGAGTTGCTAACAGGGTTTTCCCAGTTTTGAGGTCTAGAGTGAATGGACATTATTAGACGATGGGGTATTCTCCACATTATATCATAATTAAGTTGTAAGTAATGGAAACCTCATTAACTTTGCTAGTTCCCTATTTTTTTTCTGAGATATTGAAATTTACTGTTTGTACATGTTTCATACGGTAAACACTAAGCCTATGTAAGAAAAATTCAAACACTCACCCTATGCTGGTAGTGGTTTTCTGACGATGTTGACTCTTCCGAGCTCCGGATCGTAAATGAGCTCTCAGAAGTCTAACTAAACCTATACTCTAGTCTTTAAAGTATTGTCACTCCTTCTGAAATATTTGTCATTTTAATACATGGAAAATAATCTAGCCCTATCTAATAAAAATGAAACTCACCCATGCTGATAGTAGTGGTTTTTCTTATGATGTTAACACCTCGAGCTTCGTATCTCAAATGAGTTTTACAGGCTTAACTGAAACTCTCTTTAGTCACATGACTTACTATATTAGACTTTCATCTAATGAAGTGAATACTTCATAACAAAAACACGAATGAAATAAAACGTTTAATGTTGAGCGAATGTTCACTGATACGTAGTGTTTACTCACTACCCCATTTTTTAAACTCATCGTTACAGAAACCTGCATACACAAGTTAAGGTTTCTTTTCAAATAAGTTGGGTGGCCCTGAAAAAGGGCCGTTGATTACTCCGAAAAGCTGAATAAGAGAGAGACTCTAATATCTGTCAAGTATACGTCGACAACGACGAACTTCTCTTTCTTTCTCTATCATCAGTCGATTTATCTCGGCCTTATGTTGTCGAAGATTGGCTAATGCTCCCTGAGCTAGTACGTATTGTACAAGTACTGGAAGTGAAGGGTCAGGTCTAGGTGGTTCCTGGTGTTGTGTAGTAGGTGTCGCAAGGGTCCTACCAGAATCTATCGGGGTGCGTGGCCTTACTACAATACGTGCACTTCGTGTAAGAATGATTCTCATGTTTCTCTCTCCAGGTTACATATCATTGTTGGATGTGTTATCCATGATGAACTAATACCGAGACTCAGACAGTACTAGCTTATATAGAGTTAATGTCGTGAGCATGACGAACTGAATTTAGGACGAGTTTCATTTTTACCGTCTAGACATCTGGCCACCTGTCATATGGCCACCTGTTTTTGAAATCTTGACACCTGGCATCAAGCCACCTGTTTTTGACATCTTGACACTTGGCATCTGGCCTCCAGGGTTTTTTTTTTTTTTTTTTTTTTTTTTTACATCTGACCACTTGTCATCTGGCTAGCTGTTTTAGACATCTGGCCACCTGCTTTTAGGTAAATACGGTCACTGGGTTTTAGTATTTCTAATTTTATATGAACATTTGATTTGATTTGATTTTGATTTTTGATTTTACGCCATACTCAACAATCTTTCAGTCATATGATGGCGTCCAGTTTTTTATTGGTGAAGGAGAAACCCCGGTTACCCGGGTAAAGACCACCGACCTTCCGCAAGAAAACTGGAAAGTTGGAACATAAAACGATATAAAATAATTACTAGTCTTATGCACCTGTGAATATAAAAACTAGAATAAAACAGCGTTATGAATATATATATATATATATATATATATATATATATATATATATATATATATATATATATATATATATATATATATATATATATGTGATGATACTTCGTTTGAGTATCTTTACAGTTATTTCCGTTTTATTATAAATACATGTATACCGTTGCTGTACTTTTATCGGATTCGACAACGGAAACATTCACAAAGAATGGCTTATTTACCTAACTTTGATTTTTTGTTAAATGAAAAACAAGAACGACGAGAAGTCATAGATAGGCTCACCAGAGAGCACAAACGGGGTGATAGATTTAATGCAAACAGACAAATCACTTATTTTAGTGATTACTATGAAAGTAGACATCATGAGTGAGCGTAAATCACGCAAATTTAAAACGGTCTCGAATGTGTACCAAGTCAAATTTAAACATTTTTATAAAGATGGTATCAGAGGTATTAGATCATATGTTGACTTCTATTAAAAACAAAGAGCCGGCCTGGCTCTGGATCGTGAGGTCGGCGACAGGTTGGTTTCCTGTCTTTCAGATGAGGCAGTAAAAATTGGAGGTCTCGTGTCACAGTAGTAAAGAACTGCTCAATGGCCGTAAGTGCCGAGCATAGGCAAAAATTTGATGCCCTTCACCGGCATTTGGTGACGTATCCATATGAGTGAAATATTCTTGAGTGAGACGTTAAACAACAATAAACAAAAAACAAACGATGAAGAACAAACTACAGTGTGAAAATCGAGATACGATGCGAGTCAATATACATCATCCATCTTTAAAAGGTGAAATGTGGGTAGAATTTACGGATGTCAAAGACCTGAATGCTGATCTACTCATGGAAAAAATTGAGAAAGTGCAACAGAGTAATGAAAATTTTAGAATCGAAGATGGGTCTACCACCATGTCGATGATCCATGTCATACAACCTGTAGGCAGTTGGGGTGGGGAACGAAAATATTATCTCAGTTTTGATAAAAAAAAAAGTCATGCTGAACAAGAAAAGAAGTTTGATACAGATCAAGAATAAAGACAAGGCCTGTTTAGCTCTTGTTATTATAATTGATCGTTTTCATTGTCAGATGCCTGGGCTTGGAGATGCAGAGAAGTACAAAAATTGGCAACGATATTGGAAAACTTTGATTTTAGGAGATGCAAGTAGATATACTCTTCAACGACGAGAAGCTCATGACTTCATGCAGCAAGCTGGATGTGATCCCCAGCAGGATAGTTTGATGTGAACAACGTTTTCAGACCGTGTTGTTACCACACTACCGTTTGAAAATCTACGAACTGATTACCAACGCAATAGGATTGACATTAAATGTACTGTATAGTGGTGTAGGATCCGGAGCCCCCATTCACGTCTTATACGATGATCACCATTACAATTGTATAGTATCTATGTCTGGACTCTTGGAATATAATTAGTGATTGTTGTGATGCGGGTTATGATCATGTAGAAGATCACCGATGCCGTCAGTGTTGCTTTCGAAGTTTTGCAGCTTCGCCCTGTGTTCCCGACAACACGATAAAACTATAGACTGTACATATTGTCAGAGGACATTCACATTGACTCAGTGTTACGAGAATCATTTAAAACCTTATAGTAGAAATACGACCACGACTTCATGTCAGCTGATGACTCGATGTCCCACTTGTCAATTATGGATGAGTAAGAAGCAATTCACACAACACTGTTGTCAAGAAAAGAAGAAAAAATGATCGTGGATCTAGATCATCGTTGTTTTATACAACAAATCCCTTCTCAGGATGCATCATCTTCACCCCCTTATTACATTTTCTATGATTTTGAGTGTACTCAGATACCAGAGAACACAAACCTAATCTATGTATTGCTCATCGAATATGTCCCCTGTGTACATCAGATGATTGGTGTGAGCAATATAAAACCATGGAGGATCAACGTATTACATTCCGAGGTCCCACGACACACTCTGATTTTTTGACTTAGTTATTTGAAACGACCGTGTATGATGACATACATCAAAGAGAGAAACTTTTACATGATGGAGCTATAGCTATTGCCCATAATTTTAAGGGGTACGATGGGCAGTTTATTTTACATCATCTGGTACATCATGCCTGTGAAAAAGCTGATGTGATTATGAACGGTTCCAAGATTATGTCTATGACGGCAGGAAACATCAGGTTTATAGACTCGTGTACTTTCTTGTCATTTCCTTTAGCTTCGTTACCCAAAGCTTTTGGATTGATTGAACTCAAAAAGGATACTTTCCACATTTGTTCAATACAGATGCTAATGCTGATTACATAGGGGTATATCCCCCAGCTATGTATTACAACCGAGAAGGTATGAAACCCGATGTACGTCGTGATTTTGAAGAGTGGTATCAAGACCAAATTTAAAAGGGTGATATTTTTTATTTGAAACTGGAATTAGAAGAATACTGTGAATCGGACTTGACTATGTTACGATAGGCTTGTATGCATTTTCAAAGCATGTGTTTGAAGCTAACCGCTATAGACCCATTTGCTGAAGCGATTACGTTTGCCAGTACGGGGAATATAGCATATCGTCGCAATCATATGCAAAGAGATACGATTGCTATCATACCTCCACGGGGATATCCTTCGGCACGACAGTATTACACCCTAGCATTACGCTAGTTGAGTTGGAAAGAACATCGAACTGGTCAAACGATTAGACATGCTCGTCAAGTTGATATAAAAAAATGCTGGAATTTCTAATAGACAATATATTTGTAATGTTCGGAGACGTGGTCTTTCAACAAACTGTCGGCATTCCTATGGGAACCAATTGTGCTCCTTTATTGACCGACCTGTTCCTTTATTCATACGAAGCAGACTTCATTCAGAAAATGCTGAATCAAAAGAAGAAAAAGTTAGCGGTGTCCTTTAATTTGACATTTAAATATATCCACGATGTTTTGTCAATTAATAATGACAATTTTTATACATATGTCAATGCGATATATCCCAGCGAACTAGAAATTAAAGATACAACAGAATCAAGCACACACGCTTCATACTTAGACATTTTACTTAATATAAACACAGACGGGAAATTAGCAACTAAGCTATACGATAAACGCGACGATTTCGGCTTTCCCATCGTAAATTTTCCACATTTAAGTAGTAATATCCCTCAGTCACCCGCATATGGAGTTTATATTTCACAAATGATCCGATACGCCAGGGCGTGTACAACATATGAAGATTTCATATACAGAGGTAAACTACTCATTGACAAATTATTGACACAGGAATATCGAACACCGCGTTTAATGTCAACGTTCCGCAAATTTTATGGTCGGTATAATAGTCTTGTTTGTGACTACTCTGTTTCACTAAGTGAAATGTTGAGTTGCCTTTTCGTTGGCGGTTGTTGAGACGTTTGTACCAATTGTGACGAGGATACACTCCACACTTATTTCATTGGATTTGACATTGGACTCACGGCGGGTGTGACCGGTCGACAGGGGATGCTTACTCCTCCATGGCACCTGATGCCACCTCTTGGTTTCCAGAGGTCCGTGTTTGTCCATTTTTGCCGGATTTGTATCTATGTCCTGGACATTCTATTGATTTATACTTTGGTATCTGAGATTTTTTATATTGTTACGTATTCAACAAAAGAAAGTGCTTGTATCGTACCCTCATAAGATCATGCGAACGATACAGTATAAAGTCAAAACACAGGCGAAGAAGTGACTAAAGAAGTGCACGTAATGTATGATAAGAGACATCGCATTGAAAACTTTAGTACTTTACCCTATGGTTATTGCAAAAAGTTGTTTGAAAAGTTGTTTGAAAAAAGTTTGTTTTTGAGTATCAAAATCTATGAAACTTTACTTTGGTGTTGTTGCTGTTGATATAAAACAGAAGGAAATGAAGGGTAGGGGTTCATTTATACAGCTTGATCTCAAGTACACGTATCATGGCTACTCTCTATTCTAAAGATCATGGTAGTTTTTACATGGCTTTACCTAGCGATGCTTGTTTAAGGGTCTTTCCAGATAATACCTTAACAGAATTCAAAACTCATTTACCTCAAGCTTTATGTATGATGGATAGTGAGTGGGAAGTAGCTTTGAGTGAATTGATCTTTCCCAACTTAATAGAATCGGTAGGATCGAATGATAATTACATAGATGTCCTGGTTCCCCTTAACGTTCCTTTGGAATCCGTCGTGACACCTAAAGATCCCCGGGACCCCTCTACGTATCCCAAGAAAAAGGAAATGAAATATCGTCAACATGAACGTTTTACCATAGAATTGATTAAGAAACACGTCTCCATAGATGATCCCCAATTTGACCATGTCATCTCTAAAACAGATACGAGCTCGGGGATCGCTTTTGTAGGAAGTACTTGGAGACTTAAATTTCATTGGGATTTTATGCGTCTCCTGCTGCTTTAATAGGAGAGATGAGAGACGGATTTTCTAGAGCCTTTCAATATGTCATTGATGGTGTAGAAGAACTCTCACATAAAAATACTATTCAATTCAAGTATGACTCTGTTTTAAATCGATATGAGATTGAGTTTAAAGACCGATCTATCTATTCCGTTCCCTTTTTGATACGTTTTCCAAGTGTACTAGGTTATAAACTCGGCTTTGAAGCCATTGGCATGAATGAGGGTATGACTAAATGGATCGACATCGCACACATGCCACGGTATCCACCCGATTTAAATATTGGCATGAGCGGTATCTATGTCTACAGTAATATTGCCGAAAGTCAAATTGTGGGTTCACAATCGTTACCGTTATTACGTGTGGTCCCTTTTCAAACGGGTCAATCGCTCAATCATCAACATTGGGAACCTTATCATTACAATTATGTGGACTTAAATAAAAAGTATTTTGATACCATTGAAATACAATTGAGAGATGATATGGGACGTAAAGTTCATTTAGGGGGGAAAGTGATTGCCAAACTTCATTTTCGTCGTTTGATTTAATCATAAAATGAAGTGCATCACAAGACTTTGGTCAGTTGATGACCGAGAGTCATCATGTCAACAACTTGTATTGGACATCTATCAATATGAAACCTACGAAAAAAGAAAATGAAATGAGAAAAAACGTGAGAAAAGGAGAGATGAAAAGACCAAAGGGGTGGAAAGGGGGAAACAGAGAGAAGAGAAACAGAGAGAAGTGAAACAGAGAGAAGAAGAGAAACAGAAAGAAGAAGAAGAACAGAGAGAAAGAATGGGGAAACAATGAAAGGACAGAGTCAGGAAAAGACAGAAGGACAGGAAAAGACAGAAGGACAGAGAGATGAAGGAGGAGAAGAACAGGGACAGAGATTGAAAAGAAAGAGGGGAAGTCCTCGAACAGTATTCATAGAGAGAACAAAAGAGCAAAGAGATGAAGAAAGACAGAGGGAGGGAGTGAAAAGAAAGAGGGGACGACCACGAAAAGTAGAACACGAAGAAATACCTCATGATATTGTGATGTTTATACGAAAATGGTTAAGCGATTGTCGTCAGTCTCCCATGTACGGTGACACTTTTCATTTACAATTAAATGACAATAATGGTAACCGAGCAGGTATGATGCATCATGTGCATAAAGAACAACGACAACTAGCATGGGATCCTTTTGGTCATAGTGTAGTCGTACCGATGATACAATTTGTGTTTCAGGACAAAAAACGTAAAAATATGAATGATCTTGGTCTGATCTAAACATAGACTTTATGGACCTTATAAAAAAGGGTGGGAATCCACATCAGGGACAATTCACTCTCAGACACGACGGAAAGAACATCAAGTATGGATCCTTTATTTTCATTGACGATGGATGCTAGTCAGACCGTCACAGATAGTGCTCCCATGACTCAAGACATGATGGATAATGTACCACGAACCCATCGGGTAGAAGTGGATAGTGTACCGAGAGCCAATCTGATAGAAGTGAATAGTGTACCGAGAGCCAATCTGATAGAAGTGGTAAGGAGTCCACCTACAGAAAGGAGACAAGGTGTGACCACTTTTAAACTAAGTCCTGCTTCCGTCAGAGGGTTGCCGTTTCATCAGGAATTACGAATACATTTAGCCTTACCTAATTTTTGTACATATGAATCCAGGTGCCTGACATTTAAAGATCATTGGCCAAAATATCTACCGGGACCTAAACAGACGGAATTAGCCACAACAGGATTAGTGTATTTAGGGAACAGTGACCACGTTCAGTATTTTTGTTGCTGCACCTGTTTAAAAGATTGGGAATGGTCCGATAATGCTTAAAGTGCAACCGACTTTATCAACCAGCATGTTTCTGGACATCACACTATATTGGCCAAGTAAGCCCGATTACCTGTTGAAGTCCCTGAAGACAGCATCGGATGAGTGGGAATATTTTGAACGCCAAAAGGCCGGATTGGAAAGATGGCGGCGTGTAGCTGCCAGTGCAGCAGCAGCCAGAAGGCCTTAGATGGTCAGTCGCCGGTGCCTTTAAGGGTTTTTTAAAACCCCAAAACCAACGGCCCTTTTAAGGGCTACCCAACTTACTCGAAAATAAACCTTAACTGAAATTATGCAGTTTTTGTATTTGTTTTGTTACACTGTAGTGGTAAGTCTAAAGTAAGTTAATGTGAACATTCACTAGTTCTTTTACTTGATCAATGAAATTTTATCAGATAGAAATTCAAACTAGTAAATTCCAAAAACAGTAACTTTAAAAAATCTAGAGAATAAGTTCAGTTAGACCTCTGAGAGCTCATTTGGCATCCGAAGCTTGGCATCGTTTGAAAAAATCCTCTGGGTGAGTATTTCAATTTTTTATTTTATATACAGAAGTACAAAAACCGATATAAAAAAATTACAGATGCTTTTTTCACTGTCTGAACTTTGAAACTTGTTGAAACGATGTACGTGAACAACTTCATATTTCACAACTTTGTCACTTTTGTCACTTTTTTCTCTTTGTCACTCTGTCACTTTGAGATTTCATAATTTAGAACGTTGCACACGTTACAAACTTTGAAACATGAGAACGGTACACACTTGATCACTTTGACAAACTTTGAGAACGGCACACACACTTGATCACTTGGCAAACTCTGAGTACGTTACACACTTTCATGTTCCATAGTCAAGATGACTGTGCGTGCCATGGAGCTGCCTATAACTACTTATATCTATTTGATTTTAATGTCTCTGTCTGTCTGTCTCTGTCTCTCTCTCTGTCTCTCTCTCTCTCTCTCCTACCCACCCCCGGATGAATGGGCAAAATACAATACATGGTACTTAATCAAGTTCGATCCATTTTGTTCAGTCGATTTCCTGAATTCGGAACGGACTATCAATAAATGCGCGTTTATTATGTATGTCCGGTAGGTATCTCTCTCCTGTTCGGATACCCATAGATAACTGTACCCTAATCTTTTGAAAACCAAAGACGTACAGCAGGTTGTGTTGAGGGAGATTCGAGTTTGATACAGCTACATATATTTTTTTCAATTCAAAATGAAGATGCACTCTATTATAATGCAGCACTTTGTCTTATTTTAAATACTACAAATGTTTTCAGAAATAACAAAAAATAAAATCTTGTTCAGTGTAAGAGATATTCCAAATTGATTATCATAACACTTATAAGATAGAGGAATTTGATACCGAAACAAATTAATTCTCTCTCTCTCTCTCTCTCTCTCTCTCTCTCTCTCTCTCTCTCTCAACTAAAACTAAACTAAAACTGAAGTGTATCATCGTCTTATCTCATTTTATTTCCTCTGTCTCAGTTTTGTCTCTTTTAATAATCCTGTATCATACTTTCATCATACACAATCATACATATTTCTAAGTTTCCAATATCCACCCTTGTTGCTTATTCATACAATAAATCCGCAATAGAAGAATATATGGACAGAACTTGACTGGATACACGCTAGATATCAAGTTGACGAGATTCCAGAGTTATATGATTTTTAATTGGGTTAGTAGGTTGCATTAACATAACATATCAATAAGGATGTCAAATGAATGTTTGCCTCAGAATGTACACTTGGAAGGTTTTGCGTGAGCACATAATTAATATTTTCCGCCCTAAATAAATCAAATATGTGTCACTCTACATAAAAATTAACTGTACATAAAATATTTTTTTCCAAGTATGAGAAAAATAATAGTCTAAACAGATTTTTTTCTCTGTTGAATTTGAATGTTAAGGTTCAGATCATATACAAGGATGATTTAATTTTGAGGTTAAAGGTCAGAACTAAAACTATATTTCATATCCATTACATATCATTACAGCTTTTACAATAAGATTTATAATGAATTTTTGCATGTGTCAAGATTTAAAAAGATGTTTTAGACACATTTTTATTTCAACCTAGAATCTTATAAGTTTCTGTTTGACACACATGCCTATGGTCCAGTATTGCAGTGCTTTTTTCAGGACAGCAAGTTTTATTATATTTTATATAAATATTTACAAACTAATCGAACGGGAAAACAACGTTTTTGTGGACTATTTTGATTCCACGTTGCATCGAAATATACTGTTCAATTGTATTCCTAATTTAACGCGCTGTATGTCGGCTTTGTTTACAGCTGGAAAGAGGTATCCTATCCGCGGGTGGCCTATAGTAAAGATAAATCCGAACTTTTGATTATGCGATAAATATTTACAACAGTGGAGGATCTAGAATTGTTTTAAAAGGTGGGCGTTTTTAGGCTGGTGACATAAAATTATACTTTATTGTGATGCAGTGCATACATCATGAAAAGTTGATCGAGGTTTTGAAGTTGGAGTGGGTGTAAATTAAAAAAAATATTCGCCGAGCGGATTGAGGCGCGAAAATTTTCCGACCTGTTATAGAAAAATTTCAGGTTTCACACCTATTTTATGAACTTTAGGGGCACACTCTTCCTGGTCACTGCACATAATTTTAAGTGTTTGATTAATTGTGAGGCAATATTTCATAAGGGGGTCATGTTTTATGCATCTAATAAAAGCAATATTTTTTTATTTTGGAGAAGCATCGGTAGAAGCATTTTCTGCGTCCTGACGCAGATCCGCTAGTAAATCACATTCATTCTCCAAAAAAGTTTGGGATCAAAATTTTCAGATCTTTAGCTGCTAATCTCATAACACTAGGGAATATGTATACATTTTGATCAAATGCAGATTTTGTTTACAAATAAATTGTCATATTCATATATGCTGAAAAAAAAAATACAAATGACATCATATTCACCGATATGTAGGGCAAAATATCGTACAAAGCCATACAATTTAAAATTCTTTTCGCCGAGCGTAGTGAGGCGCTAAAATTTCTGTAGCTCTGGGAAGCGACGTGATAATATTAGATCTAGTTGAAAAAACCCCAACAAAATCAATTTTTCAAAGGGAGGGGGGGGGGGGTGTTGTGTTGCATCCCCCCTGAATCCGCCAATGACTATATCACCGATTGACCTTGGCATATAATGATATAGAGCTAGATCTAGAAACTTATTTTCTATATTTAGATGTTAGGCATATTCTTTATAATACACATTAGGCTTACTTTAATTTGTTGTCACATCACGACGAAAATCTCCAATGATTTGTGTCGACATACCAATCTAACTTCACTGTTCAGTCTAGATTATATAGGGATATAGGTAAACACTAAGGCACACAGTGACGCGACATTGGCATTTGTAACACGAGTGTGAATAAAAAGCAAAGTCACTTGTGATACTTTCCCCATTCACCAACAACAGGGCTCGGAACTCGTCGTTCGATCTAGTGGATTAAGCAGCAGTTATGACAAGTAAACCTGAGCCAATCCGTACCCCGGAGATAAAATATACTCAGGTAATTATGAAATTAATCTATTTGTCATTTTATTAGAAATACGACATGTCATTCTATTTACGTGTATGTAATAGATACTAACCTAGCTGACGGGGGAAGCTGGTGTGCATGGCTAGAACAACTCGCCCACGTGCAAGGTGGGGGATGCCGAGCCGTGGTCAAGGTAGATCAGGAAATTATTCGTTACTGCAATAGACCTACCTACACTTGGTTTTCTTTTCATTTAGATACACATAGATCTAC
This sequence comes from Atrina japonica, assembly GCA_030159075.1. Taxonomy (NCBI): domain Eukaryota; kingdom Metazoa; phylum Mollusca; class Bivalvia; order Pterioida; family Pinnidae; genus Atrina; species Atrina japonica. The sequence continues at coordinate 139,177 of BROG01000556.1, forward strand.
AGAGAAATAATTTCCCTAGTTATAGATTAAAATAATTGTCATATTGAAAGTACGTCGGTAAAAAAAGAACATTATTAAACCCATATTTTGCAATAAACGACACTCTTTTGCAGACTTCAGGATCCACCCCTGGATTATAAAATCTAAGCGTTATGTGATTGATTGTTGATTTACGCGCGAAACTGATTTCCCAATGACATGCATATGGTATCTTTATCACATTCAGAATAACACATTAAAAGACACCAGATATAAGGGACGACCATTTGATTCTGAGACTGAGGTGGGGGCTCGCAAATTTTGTTGAGTCAGATTATTTATTTTCATACTATCGTAGGACAGCAGACCAGAGACAGTTTACTTATTTTCTTCATTTTTTTATTATAATGGGGGGGTCAGGTGGGGTGGGGGGGGGGGAACGGGGGGGGGTTTGTAGGGGACTGGGGGCTTAGCCCCCCCCTTTTTTTTTTTTTTTTTTTTTTTTTTTTTTTTTTTTTTTTTTTTTTTATTTTTTTTTTTTTTTTTTTTTTTTTTTTTTTTTTTTTTTTTTTTTTTTTTTTTTTTTTTTTTTTTTTTTTTTTTTTTTTTTTTTTTTTTTTTTTTTTTTTTTTTTTTTTTTTGTTTTTTTTTTTTTTTTTTTTTTTTTTTTTTTTTTTTTATTTTTTTTTTTTTTTTTTTTTTTTTTTTTTTTTTTTGTTTTTTTTTTTTTTTTTTTTTTTTTTTTTTTTTTTTTTTTTTTTTTTTTTTGTTTTTTTTTTTTTTTTTGTTTTTTTTTTTTTTTTTTTTTTTTTTTTTTTTTTTTTTTTTTTTTTTTTTTTTTTTTTGTTTTTTTTTTTTTTTTTTTTTTTTTTTTTTTTTTTTTTTTTTTTTTTTTTTTTTTTTTTTTTTTTGTTTTTTTTTTTTTTTTTTTTTTTTTTTTTTGTTTTTATTTTTTTTTTTTTTTTTTTTTTTTTTTTTTTTTTTTTTTTTTTTTTTTTTTTTTTTTGTTTTTTTTTTTTTTTTTTTGCAAAGATAGACATAAGTGTTGAAAATTGGGGTTTAGCCCCCCCCCCCACTTTCAATTTGCTTCCGACGCCTGTGTAATATTTATTGTACTGGCCGATCTTGAAATTTTTTCAAAAGGGGGTTGAGGTGACATTATATTATTGTGAGGAAAGACTGTAATAAGGAACCCTAAGGATGGTAACATGCTATCCGATTTCAATAAATTGGAAGGCATAACTGATATTTGATGGGCCTCTGTGGCCAAGTGGTTAGAGCAGTGATTTTTCAAAAAATTTTCTCATCCTGGTGTATATTGATCAGTATCAAATCTGTAAAGTCAGATAGTTGTAAAATTGTAACTTTTGCCAACTGTTTTAGCCTTAGTCTGTTTCAATCCTGTGGTTAAGAAGATTGGTTGAAATCAATCTAATTTTAGGGGGAGATGGGTGTAGAGAGGCCAGTGTTTTTTGTGAAAGTGTTGAAGCAATATGAACTTTGTAATCTTTGATTACTTTCTGTTTTTGAATGATTAAGAATTACCAACCATTTAGTTGTCTTTTGTCATTTATGGCATTGATTATTAACTCATCCACCCCTAAAGACATATTTGGACTGGTCTAAGTTGTTGGTTTACAGAAGAGTCCATTGTTTTTCAGAGGGTGGATGAGTTAAAGAACTAAAATGCAAATTTTATTTGATTCTGACTTATTTTGTTTGTTTAGAAAACTGAAGGTTGGATCTGTCACAAAACAATCAAACTTATCCTTATATGACCTATTTATATATTGTTGCACACATAAACATATTATCCAATGGTTTTCAAGGTAAAGACTGATTTATAATGAAGAAATATCAGTTTACTAGCCTCAAGTTAGAACGAGTGTTAAGATAACACTATATGAGATTGCAAACAGGTAATATATTGAGGTATCTAGGTTCTGCTCAGTGTATGTACTTTTAACTGATGTTATCAGACCTCAAACTTGGTTTGCCAGTGTCAACATGACTGATCAGCTGCCCAAACCTACGACAAATCCAGAGATAAAATATACACAGGTAGAAAATTATTGTTTTTTGGCATAATTTTGCAAATGTACTTTATAGATCTAGATTTATTAATTTGCATTGTTTTATACGAGAGTACTCAGTAGAACTTCACTTATTTTATCCAGGAACCATCAATTTAAGATAGTTAAAAAACCCCTATTTAGAAAATCATCTACAAATAATGAGAATTAGAGAAAATTTCTAGCACTGTTCCTTAATGATTGTCTTTTACCGTATAGTAGCATGCATTTGGTATCAAACACTAGTGGCAGTATCTTTGATTTGTGACAAAATTCATATCAATATCTTATATATAGTTTAATGAATATCAGTAAAATGAATTTCTTCAGTGACATATTGTGTGACATGTGGTAGCATGAGAGTTTCTGATATAATAGCTGATACAGGGCTCTACAACACTAAAAAAATTCACTCTTCATTTGGCCAGCGAACCAGAACTTTTACTCGCCAATATATATATATATATATATATATATATATATGTGTGTGTGTGTGTGTGTGTGTTCTTAAAAAAAATCCACTGGATGAAAATATAGAAATGAAATAAAATATTAATTTTCTAAGTTTATGTAACATTTTATTGTTTCAATCCATATAAAACAAGGTTATTAACTGCATGTTGACCTTTTTGTGCATTTTTTTTATCAATCCAGGAGTGTTTATATGCCTATATTTTTCATATTTGTTGCTCTAATATTGAGGCAACCTTAAACTTTGTTTTTAAATTTTAGCTCCAGTTTCTTTTCGACAGAATTTACAAAAAGGAGACTGCCCACAAGAAATTGTAAATTTTGTCCGTAAGTTAAAATCTAGAGTCCAACACCCGTGACCTGATCGTCAGACAAACACCTATACAGTTCTTTAATTTATAGGCGTTTGTCCGACAATCGGGTGTTTGACTCTCGACTTTAATTTACAGATAAAATTTCCAGTTCCGACTGTGGTTAATCCCTTTGGGGATTCTGTCGCTGTCGTTTTATTGTGTTCCACCACGATAAATCGGCCAAGATAATCCCCAAAGGAATTAGGTTGTGGTCTGCTTGTCCTCCTCGTCGAACACTAGGCCGAACTTTCTGCCCAGATTTTACCACTTAAAAATCGCTGAAATTAAAATTGAAATCGGGGCAGAAAGTTCGGCCTAGTCGAATACTAGCCATAACTCTGTTCCAGTATTCCTTTAACCAAGATCGTTTAAACTTAGTAGTGTCTTATGAGGCTTCTGTTGAAATCGACCGAGAAAAAAAAATGTCATTGTGTGTGTTAGGAAAATTTCAAGTCGAAAACTAACCCGAATAATTCAGTCGTTATATTCCGCTCACTACGATCACTACATTAACGCCTGAATGCATACAGTGTGTAAATGCGTCAGACCGGATATTTATACCGCGATGGATTCTGGGTATTTTCATGATGCATTGTGGGAATTAATCCGATTTGGCGCTAAATTTATGATGACAGGATGTAAACAATTGCACGTGTTATAAGGGGTCATAAAATTCTCTGAGCCAACACTTGTCGGTGGCCCTTGTCGGCACCTCTCATCTCAACGGGAGAGAAGCAAAAATCACTGAGGCGTGAAGGCTGCTCGTTCTGTTGGTAATCTACCTGTAAAACTGATGTCCAGCATGAATATTTGAGAGGTTATAATATATAACAGGCTGTGAAAAGTTAGAAGAATTTGAGTTTTAAATCTAAGAAATTATTCGATGCATTGCATGCATGGCTATTATTTTTATTGCATGTCAGATTTTAGCATCCGTAATAACGATGTACGTCGGTCACCTTCTGACATAAATTCGGTTTTAAAAAGACTAATCTATTCAAATGTTAATTTTTTTTTCATACTCTGTTGCATGTTTGTTTTTTATTTTAATTAAACTCCGGCGGAAGTCGAAATGTGATCGTCGAAAATACGAGTGAAAAAATAGAATCTAGCATTTCGTGATTTGAGGATTCCATCATTAATTGAAAAAAATATACATATGATAGAAATATTATCAATATGTAGCACAATTAAACATTTATTGTTCGTATAAAATTTTCATGTGCCGAAGTTGTCATCCCGAGTAACGCGTATAGCTACTGCCGTGACATCATTCTGAGATATCTCTGTCGTCGAAAGAAAAAAATAATAAAAACTTATCAATGTTTTGACTTTTGAATATCTAGGAATGTAATATGGAACAAAATACAGGATTCGGGACATAAATATTCGCCACTTTTATTATTTTCTTCTTTGTTTTATATAAACCCACAAATTTTTTTTTTATCCACTAATTTTAAACAAAATTTTAAACAATTTATTTTTACATGAAGAAAATTGAAATTATATTTGATGTTCTCTTTGCACTGCTTGTATCGCTTCGTCAAACTCCATCTTGTTTTTAATTTGTATTCTGTCTGGAAGCAGGCTATGCGCAGAATCAGTAAATAAAGCAATTTGATTGGGTTCCCTGGTTCAGGGTACGCTGACGCGCTTTCAGAGAGCTAAGCATTCAAGCCCTCATTGGTAGAGGGCGCAGAATCATTCAAGTCAGTCGAAAACATGAGAGCAATACAACGTGGTTTTATACAGTAATCCACGTGCGTTAGATGCTCTAGTTTACCAAATTGGTTGCTGTAAAGCGCATAACCGACCATGATTTCGCTAATGTAATTTCACAGTGGAAACGGACAAACTTTTGATTTCCGGTTCGGGGGAAAAACTGGTCGCAATGTGGCGACTGAATGAGAATAAACACTCGCCAAAATCTAAAAAATGGTCGCATTTGCGAGTGATTTGGTCGCATTGTAGAGCGCTGTGATATACCTACAGACCTGAAGATATTAAGTCTAATTTTATGTTTTATTGAAATTTATGGTCTGAAAAAAGATTTATTTTGAGGACAAGTTTGGTGGATTTTGGAGCAGTAAATTAGGAAAGTATTATAGATCTTGTATAGTAAATAGGTCACAATAAGCTGAAATAAGTAATGATGCCTGTGTCACAGTGAAGGTTTACATGTACATGTAGAGGGGGATTATGGATAAGTTAAGATAGTTCGATGTGAAAGTAACACCTGTGACATTTATTTCCTATTCACATAGGCTACTGGCAACATGTATAGATATATACATGTAAATTTGTAAATTTTTGTGTAAGTGTTGAGACTAACATTTTATATTTATGTACACCATTACAAGTACATGTATAAATGCAATGGCTTTATACACTTGTATATATATATATATATATGACAATCTCCATAGGGACACGAGCCGGCCTGGCTCAGTCGGTAGCGCGCTCGACTATGGGTCGTGAGTTCGAGTCCCACCGGCGGCAGGTTGGTTTCCTGTCTTTCGGATGAGACAGTAAAAACTGGAGGTCCCGTGTCACAGTAGGTGTCCGCACATTAAAGAACCCTCACTGCTCAGTGGCCGTAAGTGCCGAGCATAGGCCAAAATTTGAAGCCCTTCACCGGCATTTGGTGACGTCTCCATATGAGTGAAATATTCTTGAGTGGGACGTTAAACAACAATAAAACAAAAAAAATCCATAGGGACACAAGAAAACCAGTCTTTATAGAGAGGTGGTCTTTATATAGAGGTTTATTTATACAGAAATGGTATTATTGGGGACAACAAATGGTCTTTGTGACCAGGTAGTCTTTATTCACAGGTGGTCGCTAAAACAGGTTTTACTGTATATCTCTATTTAGGTTAATGTTAGGTTTGTTTAAATTGTACAGACAGCAAAGACCTCGGGTTTATGTGTGCTAATATTGAATACAATATTACTTTCTAAAGCTTGACCCCTGTAGCCATATTTGGACTCATCCATTTCAAAGAATGGTAAATATCACTGTCAGATTTCACGAGTGCATGAATTAAAAAACCGATTTTACAATAATTTGACATTACATACAATTAACATATGCACTCCTGATTTATGACAGTAGACCAATACTATTAATGGATTTGGGTGAGTCTAACGGTTTGATGAGATAAGATGTTTCATTGTGAATTTCTGATGTACAACCTTCAGATGAGACAGTCAAAACTGAAGTCCCGTGTCACAGTAGCCCAGGTGTTGGCGTTAAAGAACCCTCATTGCTCAATAGCTGTAAGTGCTGAGCATATAGGCCAAAATTTGAAGCCCTTCACTGGCATTTGGTGATGTCTCCATACGAGAGAAAGATTATTGAGTGGGATGTTAAACAACAATACACCCACTAGATGTACAAAATGTACTGTATATCATAATAGAGTACATGTACAATGTAATATGGACAGCACACTTCATTTTACTAAAATATCTTAGAGCCAGGCCAGAAGGTGGGGGTGGGGGAGTGCTAGAGCCAGAAGGTAGAGGTGGGGGGAGAGCTAGAGCCAGAAGGTGTAGGTGGGGGAGAGCAAAGCCATCACACAATCCATCTGTATAAATATTGTCTAGACATCTGTCTACTAGTAGCTTCTCTACATGTGATCATGAATTATCACGCCGATTTTCTATGATATGTTGAATTCCACGATTTCATTGTTTCTTCATTAACATAGGATCATTCGGAAGGGTCCTTATAGATCATCAAAAAAACCATGTCGCCGGGGTACATGTACTTCTATCAACATGATTAACTGAAAAATCATACATTTTTGCATTGTTTTAATTATCAAATCTCAAATTAAGACAAGGATAAATAAAGGCATAGGCCTATCATCTAAATTGCAAAACATGAGTTCCTTTTATAAACTATATTTACAGTGAGTCACACTTGAATTAAAGGGCACCTGTGTATAAAAGTCACCTGCCTTTATTGCCCATAAAGGCCATTAAAACATAACATTATTAAACTAATTTATAATGACTAGATCTCTTTGTAAAGGCCACCTGTCTATAAATCCACTTTTGCCTACTCGCTTCTGTGGTCTTTATGGACAAGTTTGACCGAATCTTTATAATTATGGTAAGCGAACATCCACATTGGCTTGCTATTTACATAATGTACATATGTAAAAGCCTTGATCATGGATATGTTGATTTATATACCTTTTTCTTAATTTATTTTGTGTTTTATGGCATAACTTCTGATTAACTTCATTGAATATCTGAACATTCATAGAAAAAATTGTCCATGTGTTTGATGTCGATGTCACTGGCATATTAAATCAGAGAAAAAGTTCATAATGTAGAACATTTTTTAAATCACGGCTGTAACAAATGTGTGAGTGGAGCATACGAGATTCTGAAGAGTTAGTTGATTTCACTTTCGACATATTTGGAAGTGGGGATGGGGTTACTGTCAAATATGCTTTCATTGCTAAAAAATTATTTGTCAAAATGTAGTGAATTTATACATGTATGAATAACAATAAATCACATCAGACGATTACTCTGACTTTTTGTCCCATGAGTACATTATCAAAAGAGACTTTAGTCTGTACATGTACATGTCGATATTAGATGTGAAATTTTAGGACATGTATAGGTTTTAAATAGCACTTGTAACATGTCTCATTATCACTTGATTTATATACAAGTATCAACATGTTCTCTATCTGGCACATTTATGTACACACATGCATCATGTGTATGTACATATACCTGGTGATGGTGTCTGTTAGCATTTAATAGGCTATGCCATTATTTGACAGAATTTCAAGCACAACATTTAAATTACAAGTAAAATTATATAATACATCTAGATTCATACACTAGTTTTGATGTATATATAAAATGCCACAAACAAGAATTATATATGTTTATTAACATCATATAATACACAAATAATGTACAATTGTGTAGTCTTGTATAATCCTATTAATTTTTGCTATATATTATATATAATTTAATAATAAATATTTTGAAATACAACATAACTTGATTACATTGACTCCCATTCTGCCTGTGTGGACTCCTGGTCTCCTGAATTGGCAGTCCCAAGGACTCTTAATTTTGAAATGCTATGTAAATCCCTGGAGTATCAGAAACTTACAACTAATACTCATTCTTGTGGTAAGCATGGCATAGTAAAAAGTGTTGATGCAAGTCAACAATATATAGATCTACATTCTGAGATATATCACCAGTGACAGAGGTGGGCATTTCTTGACATAAAAGATTTTAAAGCAAATACCATTAGCAACACCTACATGTGTTATGTATTATGGGATTAATTAATTCATATTTAACATATTTACCCTTAAAATCACATTTGGACTAGTCTAATTATTGATTTACAGAGAAATCCAGTGTTTTTTCGGGGTTCAATGAGTTAATTCTCATGGCATACAATAAGTGATGTTCAAAATGTATACAATGTTTGTATACTTTATGACTGTTTGGTAGCAAGGGTGACTTGTATAGATGGTTGGTATGGGGGACTTTATAGACTATATATTGGTAGCAGGGGATACAATAAGTGATGTTCAATTGTATACCCTGATGGTTGGTGTAGGGACAGACTATATATTGGTAGCAAGGGATACAATAAGTGATGTTCAAATGTATACCCTGATGTTTGGTATGGGGACTTTATAGACTATATATTGGTAGCAAGGGATATTGATGTAGCAGATGGTTGGTATGGGGACAATAATATATTGTAGATGTTACAATATGTATACCCTGATGTTTGGTATGGGGACTCTATAGACTATACATGTATATTGGTAGCAGGGCATTGGTGTTCAAGCATGGGTATACAATATAGTAGCATGGGATACAATATGTATATACCCTGATGTTTGGTATGGGGACTCTATAGACAGGGATACAATAAGTGTTGTTCATTGTATACCTGATGTAGCAGGGCATACAATAAGTGATGTTCAATTGTATACCCTGATGTTTGGTATGGGGACTTTATAGACTATATATTGGTAGCAGGGGATACAATAAGTGATGTTCAATTGTATACCCTGATGGTTGGTATGGGGACAGACTATATATTGGTAGCAAGGGATACAATAAGTGATGTTCAATTGTATACCCTGGTGTTTGGTATGGGGACTTTATAGACAATATATTGGTAACAGGGGATACAAGATTCTCCAACAGGTACTTGATTTGTCTTCTGGATAATCTGAAAGTCCATGTTCGTCCAATGTAGGATTTATCTAGTCACATGGACATAGGATTTATACTTTGGTCAGTTTGGTGTACTTTAATACATCTTTCTCAGTATACAAGGTATCTTAAAAAGGAAAACTTTTCATAAATAAGGAATTACATGCAAATAAACGTAACCCAAAACACCTGGGGTTGCTAAGTATAGTTTTGGTACAGAACATGTAACAGTGGTACAGCCTTGGACAGTAGCATTTGAAGGAGAATTTCTGTCTGGTAGCTGAAATACTCAGGGGTCCTTGATAATAACTTTAGTCAAGATGGTGCTTATCTATGTTGTGTACTTACATGTTATAAATTCATAGTTTGTGTTTGTGCATATTAACACATATATTGTACCGGGGTAATGTGTATTATGGTACAAATTCAGTTAAATTTTCATCAGGCAGTGTTACTTACCTGTACATTTGTGGTTGGGTCATGTAAGGTAAAAATTGAACTTGTTAAAAATCATGGTTTGAAATATATCTATTTAACAAGTGATACATTTGCTACTAGATACAAATGCTGGTAGCAAATTCTTAACCCACTTACCTGTAATTATACAGGAAAAATGTCCCTGGAGTATTATTTTCATAGATTCTACAAGTTTAACTTCATGTTGTCACCCATCCAGATGCTGACCGCACTCGCCATTGCTTAACTTCAGGCTCATGTCAGTCTCTATCTCTCACTAACTGTCCAGCCCTCTCTCTCTCTCTCTCTCTCTCTCTGTCTGTCTCTCTGTCTCTCTCTCTCTCTCATAAAAAAATCTCAGATACCAAAGTATAAATCTTTAGGCTGTCCATGTCCTGCCCCACCCCCTGAAATTTTCACAGCCCAACCCTTAAACTAAATATATTATTTATCATTATTGGTAAACAATTTCAGTGATCTCTCGTCCTCTGGGGGGGGGGGGGGGGGTCTCATTAGGATCCTGCCCCACCTTCTGAAATCTCTCTATTTCTCTCTTATATACTTAAAAAAAACATTCAGCCCCACCAAAATAATAAATATTTTGGATTATAATGGGCAGACACATTTAGTGGTGCATATGGGGGTCCTGCCCCACCCCCTGGAATTTATATTTTTGCTTACAAATTAAAATGTTAATAGTACCACCCTTAAACCATACATGTATATATTGATGATTGTTGTGGGAAAACACATTCAATAGTGTATGTGGGGGTAGTGCCACACCCCTGAAATATACACTTTCTACACTTTGCTGCATTTGACATCAAAGCAGGGACCAGTGATACATATTATTATTTGTAATTCTTGTTTTACTCAGTGCAGGTCATGACTAGCATTTTCACTTCTGGGATCTTTTGTCATTTTAATTAGAATCATTTTCATTTTATCCATGAATAAATGTGGGTCCTGCCCGACAAATGCAAGGAATTTGCTTGTTTATTTGAACTTATAACAATTGGAATAAAAACGTAAATAGCACCACCCATGAACCAAAACAAATGTAAATATTGTAAATTGTAAAAGAAAACACATCCTGGAAATGCATTACAAAATGTATTGATACTATAAACTGTACAATTACATATCAAATCATTTTGTATATTAATACAGGGACCGAGTCTGATGACAGTATTACAACATGATGTGTACGGGCTAGAATGTTTACTCAGTGATCTGTAAATGAGTGCATTGTTGCACTTCTGGGATCTCTTGTAATTTTAATCAGAAGAGGTTTTCCAAACTTATCCATATCCGGATGAAATTACCGGTAACTGGTATCACCCATTGTCTCTGATTCACAATTTCCTTGTAAAACCTAACATCTGACACAGATTGTACACCTGACACAGATTGTAAAACCTTACATATGACACAGATTGTATATGATGTACAGAACAAACAGATTGTAAAACATGTACAACTGACACAGATTGTAAAACTCTTTTTTTGCACCTTGCAACTTGCAACAAACGACATCTAAAAGCTTTGCTGGAGCTGGATTACCTATAAATATGCACAGATGTGATAAACCTTACACCTGACACAGAAACTCCCATCCAACACAGATTTAAAACGACATATCAGTAATTGTAAAAAATACACCTGATAAATGGAATAACCTGTACACCTGACACAGATTGTAAAACCTTACAATGACAGAGATTGTAAAACCTTACACCTGACAGGGCTCTACAACACTAAAACAAATTGTAAAACCTTACATTTGGCCAGTGAATCAGAAATTTTACTAGACAGACAGGTAAAACTTACACCTGACACAGATATATAACCTTATATATACAGATTGTAAAACCTACACTATATACAGATTGTATAACTTTACATTTCTGGCTCGATTGTAAATACCTTACATGGACGCAGATTGTGGCGACCTGGATGAGGATAAAAACACTCGCCATGATCTATAAAAATTGTCGCATTTGACAGTGATTTGGTGGCTTACACCTAGACACGCTGAAAATATAAGATTCAGATTATAATATTTAGGTGTTGACATTGATTGTATATTACTGTTTGAAGATTAAAAAAACCTGCAAGGTAAATTACACCTGACCACAGATTGTATTTACATCTGACAAATTGTAAACAATTGGAATGAACAATATAAAACAGTTCACCTGACACAGATGAAAACCGTAAACACAGATGGAAAATTTTGGAAGATTGTAAAAGAAACACACTCCTGTGAAATGCATTATGACAAGATTGTAACCTTGATACTAAAAAATACAAATGTATTCATATATCATATGTTATCAATTTGTCATATTAAAATACATTGATATCGAGTCTATCAATTTAGGTACCTACAACACGGATTAGTAGTCTGGCTAGAATGTTTAAAATCAAGATCTGTAAACTAGTGCAAATTTAGTATATTTATTGCAACAACATTTTATCATAGTTTAAATATTTACTCCTATGTAAGAGGTTTTAAAACCTTACACAAAAACAGATGATAGACTGTAAAATCTAACACATGACACATGTTTCAGACCCATACACATAACACAGATCGTAGCTTGGTGTCTCTAAACCTGACACTGATATGTATGAAATTCAGCCCTTACATATGACACAGATTGTAAAACCTTACACCTGACACAGATTGTAAAACCTAATACATCTGACTGCTATGTATGTAAAACCATTAGACACCTGACACTAGAGATTGTAAAACTTGGTACACCTGACACAGATGATAAAATTAGACTTATAATCTGACACTAGACACAGATTGTAAGTTTACCTTGGTGGTCTCTGGTACAGCTATGTATGAAAACCTTAGACTACAATCTGGACACAGATTGTAAAAGTTTACAGCTGGTGTCACTCTAATTTAGGTACTGTAAAACCTTACACCTGACACTAGAGATACTGTTAGTTTAAGCTTGGTGGTCTCTGACACAGATGCTATGTATGAAACCTTACATCTGACACTAGATTGTCACTACTGTTAGTTTACACTTAGTGACACTATTTATTGTATGAATTCAGCCTTACACAATGACACAGAGATACTGTTAGTAAAACCTTGTGGTCATGGTATGCAGATTGTAGACTGTAAAACCTGACACTACATGACACTCAGTTTTTTACATGGTGGTCTAAAACCCCTACATATGACACAGATTATAGATTGTAAAACCTTACACCTGACACTAGAGGTATAAAAAGTTTACAGCGATGATCTCTAATTTAGTATACTGTATGTATGTATTCAGCCATTAGATGAATGTTACACAGCACTACTGTCAGTACAGCTTGGTGGTCAATACATGTACTGCTTTGTATGATATTCAGCCATGGTCAAATCTGACACTAGAGGTCACTACTGTTTTACACACTTCTGATTAGTGAGTATGTATTCAGCCATTAGTCTATAATCTGATTCACTACTGTTAAACAGCTAAAAATTTAGGTACTGCTATGAATGATATGATTAGACTTTTGACACTAGAGGTCACTATGTTAGTTTACAGCTTGGTGGCCACTATTTATGATATTCAGCCATTTAACATAGAGGTCACTACTGTTGTTTACAGCTTGTCTCTTTTAGTACTGCTATTATTCAGCAGACAATAATGACTAGAGGTCACTACTGTTAGTTTACAGCTGGTGGTCTCTAGTTTAGGTACTGCTATGTATGACATTAGTCAATATTCTGACACTAATCACTACTGTTAGTTTAAGCTTGGGTGGTCTCTAATTTAGGTACTTGCTATGTATGATAATCAGCCATTAATATAATCTGACACTAGAGGTCACTACTGTTAGTATACAGCTTGGAGGGTCTAATTTAGGTACTGCTATGTACATATTCAGCCATTAGACTATAATCTGAATATGACTACTGTTAGTTTACAGCTTGGTGGTCTCTAATACTGGTACTGCTATGTTTGATATTCAGCCATTAGACTATAATCTGGTAGAGGTCATACTGTTAGTTTACAGGTACTGGTCTCTAATTTTGGTATGCTATGTCAGCCATTCAGCCATTTGATAATTATGACACTAGAGGTCACTACTGTTAGTTTACAGCTTGGTGGTCTCTAATTTAGGTACTGCTATGTATGATATTCAGCCATTAGACTATAATCTGACACTAGAGGTCACTACTGTTAGTTTACAGCTTGGTGGTCTCTAATTTAGGTACTGCTATGTATGATATTCAGCCATTAGACTATAATCTGACACTAGAGGTCACTACTGTTAGTTTACAGCTTGGTGGTCTCTAATTTAGGTACTGCTATGTATGATATTCAGCCATTAGACTATAATCTGACACTAGAGGTCACTACTGTTAGTTTACAGCTTGGTGGTCTCTAATTTAGGTACCGCTATGTATGATATTCAGCCATTAGACTATAATCTGACACTAGAGGTCACTACTGTTAGTTTACAGCTTGGTGGTCTCTAATTTAGATACCATTAGTGTATGTATGATACTCAGCCATTAGATTGTATAATCTGACACTAGAGGTCACTACTGTTAGTTTACAGCTTGGTGGCCACTAATTTAGGTACCACTATGTATGATATTCAGCCATTAGACTATAATCTGACACTAGAGGTCACTACTGTTAGTTTACAGCTTGGTGGTCACTAATTTAGGTACTGCTATGTATGATATTCAGCCATTAGACTATAATCTGACACTAGAGGTCACTACTGTTAGTTTACAGCTTGGTGGCCACTAATTTAAGTTCCACTATGTACATGTATGATACTCAGCCATTATACTGTATAACCTGACACTAGAGGTCACTACTGTTAGTGTACAGCTTGGTAGCTTGGTGGTCATTTCTGATTGTATATAATTACTATTCCTTCTGCATTGCTAGTATGAGACTACATTGATCTAGCATGGGTATGAAAAGTCAGAACAGAGATATCTCAACCCCAGTGATAAGATTCTCGTTGTCCAATCCTAATGACACCTTTGTATTAGACCTGCAGTTTCTTACCACTACGGCTGACATTTCCCTGTCCACTACATAACCATGTTTGATTTCTTTTCTCCCTCACACTTCAGACGGCTTTACTCATTTACCCCTATAGCCATATTTGGACTCTTCCATTTCAAAGAATAGTGAAGTTCACTGTCAGAATTCTGGAGTCAATTTTACTATAATTAAATTTGAAATGCACAATTAGCTTGTTCATTCCTGATATATGACAGTGGACCATACTTTTTATTGATTTGGGTAAGTTAAAATGTAACCATAGTGATAGTAATTGATGTGTTAAGTAAAGCAGAGTCACATTTTCTTTACACTTCTTTTTTCAGTCTGATGCATGCATAGAATTCATTATGTTGATGTCAATTCAAACCAAGTAATTTGCATATTGTGTTTTTTGTACTTATAGATAATGAAGTGTATCTAAAAACATTATAAACTTGTTTTATTCACACAAATACAATGTACCTATTTACTTTAAAACTTGAAACATTCTTTTCTTTAAAAGTTGATGAAACAGACATCAACATGATAAACAAATTACGTACAGGTCGTTTAACTGAGTATTTATGTACAATGTCAGTAATATTGTTTTGCCTTTAATTAACTCTAAAATTAGTCTGTATCTTGTAGAGAAAGTTTCTGAATTTGTCAAAAAATATGGCTTTAAAATTATCCAATCTGTGAAAGACTGTAGTAAGTCTCTGAAAATTTGAAATGTTATTTTTTGGATATCATAAAATGCTTTTGAGATTTATGCAACTCATCAATGTATTCAGTTTCAATTTGGAATATGTTGATTATATTACTTAAAATTAAAGTTTTAGTAAAAATAATTCATTATTGAAATTTTCTCTTTTTATAAAAAGTTACATATATATCCCCCCTCCCCCTAATGGGTGCGTGTAGTTTTGATAAAAAGCCTACAAAATTTCTAAATGTATGAGATTCCTTGTTGTAAACAAAATCTTAAAACCTAGAACAAAGGCAGGATTCAACATTAAGGTTTGACCAGTATGATTCAATTTTGCATTCAGACTAGTAGATTTTACTTCACACTTGTCCAAAAGGACGAACAAATTTGAAGACAAAAATTAATTCAATAAAGATTAATGTATACTTGTTTAAACAAAAAATAATAAGTTTAAGTTAAATGTTACACTTGATTTTCGTACAAGTCATTTTGGGATTCAGACAAGTAGATTTAAATACTACCTGTCCTGCAGGAAGGTGAAGATATACGTATACATGTATATGTACACAACATTGCTGTTTGACTCTCATTTTAATCTAAACACTATATAGGCTGTGTCTGGTACTTTAGGAATATTCAGCACCAGTAGGTCCTACTGTGCAATCATATTGATTTTCCATTACGTTTATTGTTGTAGAAAACATTAATGGATATCACATCATCTGCATATAAATGAAATGCTGTTACTCAGGGCAAGGGATAGTCACATTTAGATCCTATTTGTATGCAGAGACAGAATTAAGAGTACAAACAATTCCGCTTGTCATTTAATGTATCAGTTATACATGTATGATTATACATGTATAACTTGCTCTTTTTGTCAGATTTCTATTTGATTCTAATTCGCTATAGAATCTTGGATGTTTGTTTTGAATATTTGTCTGTGCTTTATCATATACATTGTACAGTCAAGTTGCCTTAGCAACCCTCTGTATTTAGTGTCCACCTGTCTTCACCATCCTAAATTTCTGATGTTGTCACAAAGAACATCTTGCACCACTACTTATAGCTTATCTAGACCATCTTTATGTTTAAAAAGTAATTACAACATTTCTGGTATAAATATCAAGAAATGTCAACTAAATAGATTTGTTTTTTTTTAATTGTTATTAGATAGACCCCCACTGGTTCATGGGGGAGATAGTTTTATGTTGTATCCAGCCGCCTCCTGTCAGTCCATCCATCTGTCCGTTTTTGCTTTGCCCATATCTTTCTCATTTCTTTAACTATGCTTTCTATATTTGGTGCAGGTAGCCTATACATCTTAAGAAGAAGACGGAGTGTCACATACACAAATTGTGCTTGTACCTTCTTTATTTTTAGAGTTATTCCCCTTGGTTGATTTTAATTGCCCGGGCCATATCTAAGCTATTTCTTCAACTAGGCTTGCCATGTATTCTTGATTTTGCCAAAGATTTAACTCATGACTAAACTTTAAGTTAATACAGATTTCCCTCCAGTTCAATTTTCTTACGGAACTCTTTCATTTATTTTTATTTCAGGCTGATGTTGATAAAGCTGTAGCAGCAGCCAATGAAGCATTTAAACTAGGATCGCCATGGCGACGAATGGATGCCAGCAAACGAGGACGTCTCCTGCTAAAACTGGCTGATTTACTGGAAAGAGATGCTGTATACCTAGCTGTACGCTTCAATTAACATAATAATGGTGAAAGTAGAAACATTTATAAATAGAAAGGAAAAAATGAATGTGGTTGACTTGCTTAGTGCTTGTAGAAAAAATCAGTATATGACAAACTAGTTTTATTCTTTTTTTTTATAAAAAATATGTCTTCATGTTTTAATATGACAACCAAATTGTTGATTAACTTATTTACCCCTTTTGCCACAATTAGACTCTTCTTTTTCAAAGGACTGTACAGTCCAATATCAGAATTCTGGAGCATCTGTCATTTTAAATCCAGATTTTGTAAATGCAATATTTACTTGTTCACTCACAAATTATAACATCAGACCATACTAGTTATTGATTTGAGTGAGTATAAATGTGAACACAGGAGATTATGAGATAAGGGATTTTCCTAAAATTATTCTGTCTTTTTGTCTCTATGCTTTTCTCCCCGTCTCTGTGAGACTGTCTGCTGTGTCTCAATCTCGTAGCAGTTGTGGATAGAGCTTAACTATCAATGAAGTGAATGGACAATAGCTAAATATCACCCTGGTATCTGTATGGTATACATTAGATTTTTAGGTGGCTTAGATTGAAGTCTATTATACAGTAACACCATTGGTACATTTTTTTGGCATAAATAATGTAAAACATATTATTATACCTCATTGATAATACATGGCAGGGATTGGTTGAGAGTCGTCATGTGTCAGGGAGACTACACTTCATATCTCCCTCTCGTGCATCATATCTCCCTCACTTGCGTCATGTCTCCCTCATGCAAAAATCCTTGCAGCTTATTCTTCAGTCTTTATTGATTCTGTATTTTGATATAATAAACAATTTATTGCCCTGCAAATTATAGGGAGAAATGAGAATTTGTTTACCCATGACAAGTCATATTCCCCTCAGGCTTTGCCTTCGGGGAAATATGACTTGCCTTGGGTAAACAAATCCTCACGTCTCCCTATAACCAGGACAATAAATGTATATTATTATGCCTCTAATATATATCTTTACTTCTGATTAGTCAAAACCGTATCACGTGATCTAAAACATTTCTTCATGTCACCCTGAAACATTTATGTCATCCACTGTGGCAATTTATGTCACCCTCTCGTGCGCAGAAATGGATGCACTCATGGTTGTTTGTTTTCCTGGTAGGCTATTTGGTAATATACAATTATTGCCTTGTTTTTGGTTGACATGAATATTTGTCCACCTGAGAGGAGTTATGTTACCCTCGGGCTCTGCCGATGCAGACTGGAATGAAGTGAAACAAGAGCTTTGACAGGATGATAATGATTTGACAGCATTGATACATTGTTATGTATTAGAAAAGGCATTTTCTCAATTTTCCTAAAAAAAACGACACAAAGAAAGATAAAACATATCGATAGTGTTGAATATTGAAAGCACTCTGTCACATGTGTTACAATCATTATGAACTTACGTAGGTCAGTTTGTCAGTTACGTTTTATTGCCTTTCGGTATAATAAAACAATTATTGCCCTAATAAAATAATATTTGCCCACCCTTGAGACGTTATGTCACCCTCGGGCAGAGCCCTCGGGTGACATAACGCCTCTCGGATGGACAAATATTTATGTCAACCCAAAACGAAGGGCAATAATTGTATAATGTTACATGATGCAGAATGTATTTACTTATTTTTATTGTTAATGATCATTAAAATACTCAAAACAAGCATCTTCCTAATTACACAGTGACTCTCAAGTGAACTCGTTTCTTTTTACAAGATTTCAGTTATGTGTGGGATTGCACTGTGTACAGTACTTTGGGCTACCAAACACTGAGATTGATAAGAGAAAGAACAAAAACTGAAAATTGAAGTTATAAATAATTGAACTGTAATTAAATTCAGACAAACAAATTTGATTTGACTTGCTTTATCACTTGTTTAACATTACATATGTATAAATGACTATACATGACTTAAACTGGAAAATAAATTTCTTTTTCCAGTTATCTGGTTTTGGACTTTTGCAGTTTATCATTTTTGTTTTTATTATTTTTTCAGAGCTTGGAGACTCTGGATGTAGGAAAACCTTTCGGAAATGCCTATGGGGAGGTGTTTTTCTCAGCCAGTGTTTTGCGATACTATGCAGGATGGGCTGACAAAATTCATGGAAAAACTATTCCAATAGGTAATTATAAGATTATTAAATTAATTATGTTTTGCTTTAATAACAGTCATCTGCAAAGTTGATTATAAAGATAGATTTCTGATTTAGATCTGCCCCTAACTTCTATATTTGGAAAATTTCAACATGTTACAGAATCAGCAAATTGGGGAAAAAATTTAAATAATTTTGGGGAAAAAATAAAACTTACATTGCTTGGGAAAATTTCCTTTTAAATCAATATACAGTCAAACTGGTCTATAAAGGCCACTCAAGAGAACAGGCAAAAGTGTACATTATAGACAGGTGGCCATTTATATAAAGGTATATTCATTATAAAAAGGTTAACAAAGGTTACCTGATTAGTTAAATTGAAAATATTGTTATGTATTAGAAAAGGCATCTGTTTGTTTGTAGTTTTTTAGTATGAAAAGCGTAAAATAAGCAAAATAAGCAGTGTGTTCTACACCTCAGTTTTATAAACACATCAACCCCTGTGGTTATATGTAGACTCACCCAAATCAATAAATTACTATATTTAAATACTGACAGTCCTTCATTGCAAGACTGTTACCTTGTATATTTAATGCTTGACACACAGCTGTTCAGCTGTTACATCATATGAAAACCTCCCCCCTCACCCCCTGGCAAAGTCAATTATGTGAAATGAATTTTGTGTCCAGCTGACTACATTTTCACAGAAAATGGTAACATATAAATATAAGAATAGTGTTTCAATTTTGGAAAAAAACATGGAATGTACATGCAATGACTCATGGAAAAAAAAAAAAATTGATATGCACAGATTTTTTGTGCTGCCACAGTACATTTTTTTTTTCCCAAAATGAGCCATGGTCTGCATGTACATTTCTATTCCATGTTTGTAAAGTTTTTATTCTAAATCATGAACCCCTGAAACAGTGGAATCCTTAAATGGTCTACTGATCGTAGTGTATTCAGTGATATGAACAATAAGTACTATTCCATGTTAAGTAAATCATCAAACATATGTAAAGTGTTTTTGATCATTACAAACATAAAGTCATATCACAGTCTGTTACCTATGAATTCTGACATAGTGGAATGATCTTTAGTCTTTCTTATGAAATGGGTGAGTCAGTCCAAAATGTTGTGTATGACTAAAGTCTATTTGTGAGTCAAAGATATCTTTAAGTGTTACAAACATATGTTGATCTTGTGATCAGTCTGTACAAACTGTTACTTGTGATCAAACATATGTTAAGTGTATGATCTTGTGATCAGTCTGTTACAAACATATGTTGTGTACAAAGTCAGTCAGTTACATAAAAGTGATCATCTGTTAATGTTAAGTGTATGATCTTGTGATCAGTCTGTTACAAACATATGTTAAGTGTAAGATCTTGTGATCAGTCTGTTACAAACATGTTAAGTGTATGATCTTGTGATCAGTCTATATTGTGTACAAAGTCAGTTACAAAAGTATGTTAAGTGTATGATCTTGTGTAAGTGTATATAAGTGTATGATCTTGTGATCAGTCTGTTACAAACATATGTTAAGTGTATGATCTTGTGATCAGTCTATATTGTGTACAAAGTCAGTTACAAAAGTATGTTACGGTAAGTGTATGATCTTGTGATCGATCTGTTACAAACATATGTTAAGTGTATGATCTTGTAATCAATTTATATTGTGTACAAAGCCAGTTACAAAAGTATGTTAAATCAAGTGTATGATCTTGTAATCAGTTTATATTGTGTACAAAGCCAGTTACAAAATTATGTTAAGTGTATGATGATTGTGATCAGGTGATAGTATATTTTATTTGTCATTGACTTGTTCTTGTTTGCATAAGTATATAATGACTGCAATCAGATGACAGTTTTTTTTTTATTTGATTTGTTCTTGTTTTCAGATGGTGATTATTTCTGTTTCACGAGACATGAGCCTGTTGGTGTGTGTGGACAAATTATTCCAGTACGTAATACAAGTCATTATAACATTTTCAATGATAGTTACACCATCTTTGTTTTTAATATCTCAATTATACTGGTAGAATGTCAACTGCCTAGATTAATTCAGACTTATATATTCTTGTACAAGTGTTATGACTAATGTCAACTTCCGTATTAACTCAGCCTATGTTCTTGTACAAGTCCTATGAGTAACATCAAATGCCATATTAACTGTTCTTATACAAGTCCTATGGGTAACATCAACTGCCATATTAACTGTTCTTATACAAGTCCTATGAGTAACATCAACTGCCATATTAACTGTTCTTATACAAGTCCTATGAGTAACATCAACTGCCATATTAACTGTTCTTATACAAGTCCTATGAGTAACATCAACGCATATTAACTGTTCTTATACAAGTCCTATGAGTAACATCAACTGGCATATTAACTGTTCTTATACAAGTCCTATGAGTAACATCAACTGGCATATTAACTGTTCTTATACAAGTCCTATGAGTAACATCAACTGGCATATTACTGTTCTTATACAAGTCCTATGAGTAACATCAACTGGCATATTAACTGTTCTTATACAAGTCCTATGAGTAACATCAACTGGCATATTAACTGTTCTTATACAAGTCCTATGAGTAACATCAACTGCCATATTAACTTGGGCTTATGTTCCTAAAGTTCTTATAATCTGTACGTATGATTGTGCCACAATCATTACAGTTTGTACCTAACTGTTCAGTCATGTAAATTCTTTTAATTTTACCATACCTTTACAATTTGCCCGTGAAACATTTATCTTTAAATGACTTTTATCTGTATCATTGTACCTGTCAGTCTGCTTTTGTAGGAATTGTAGTACCTGTACTTGTGTAATTATGATATAGCACACCTGTATGTACCTGATGCTACATGTGATATTTGAGTAGTGGGTTCAGTCTTGTGTTATTGTCTATTCTCTTTACTTTCCCAGTGGAATTATCCATTACCTATGTTTGTATGGAAGATTGGTCCAGCTCTGGCAGCTGGCAATGTGTGTGTGGTCAAACCTGCGGAACAGACACCTCTGACAGCATTGTATTGTGCTGCCCTCTGTAAAGAGGTATGTATCCTATAAAGTTGATGTTGTTTATCACAATTTTCATTCATTCAGAATAAAGTGAGATGAAGTAAGAGACTTTTTGTTTAGCCAAATGACTAGAATTTACATAAGTCTCCTGAGAAAGGTGATATGACAATGCTCTACACAAGTCACATGACAATGAATACCTCACATGACAATTATTTGCTCAGTCTTCTGACAGTGATCTACAAAGGTGATATGACCATGCTCTACACAAGTCACATGACAATGAATACCTCACATGACAATTTCTGCACAGTCACATGACTTTGATCTACATAAATAGCATACCCTTTGTCTACACATGTTACATGACAATGATTTGCCCTATATATTTTGTTTAAAAAGCTGGTTTTTCTTCTAGCACTGTGAATGTTATAAAGAACACCAGTAACTTTAACCCGCTATAAATAACATTTTTGTTGACTATTTCAAGGCTGGTCTACCACCTGGTACTGTAAATGTGGTTCCAGGATATGGACCCACAGCTGGGGCAGCTCTCACTGGACACATGGATGTTGATAAAGTGGCATTTACAGGATCAACTGAGGTACAGTCAGATGCTTATTCCGTTCATTATCATTAATTACCTGGCCGTTTAAAAGAATAAACTCAAAACAAATTGTTTTCAAATAAGATGCAGTGAACCATTAGGTTCTTGTTACCTGGTATTCTTTGCAGTTCATCAATGACATTTTTAAATGTTTCTTCAACAAAGCTATTTGTTCAGTTTTGAAGGGAAAGATTTAAATTAACATTAAAATAGAGAATATATATCCAAATTATAGTATAATAAAACCCTATACGCCCCTCTTGATAAAACCTTGATGTTTGCCAATTGTGGAAGCTATGGGTTATGCCCTCATGCACCAACATCCTTAAAGTTGTATAGATGTCAGTTCTACTACCTGTAGGACGTGTGTACACACGTGTGTGTTGCGTCTGTATCGGTCTGTGGCTACCAATGTGGACAATTCACTCTCTTCTTGTGCCCAACCAATAACTGATCAAATGAAGAACAAGAGGCCCAAGGGACCTTAGGTAGCTCACCTGGTAAAATTGGTCAACATAAATGCAGAAAACTGAAAAAAATGAGTAAAAGATCAAATGGCTGAAAACATGAAAACAGTAGGCTCATTGGGCCTTATAATTACCTGAATGAAATGTATTTTACTGACAATGTACTGAAAAGCGACCAAAATCCTGAAAAAATCATTGAAAAGGATAATAAACTTGCATAAGGGTAGACTTGCCTTTCTAACTTTTTTTATAGATCTTTCGAGATAATGTGTAACAACAGTCAAAAACATGTGAAATCCATTTAAAAGGGGAAATAACTTTCACAAGGATCACCCTCAAAATTTCTGCACAATAAATTTGTCGTAAATCTTTGTGGTGATCACTGGATAATAGGGAATAACAGCCCAAAACATGAACAAATCCACTTAAAGGGGAAATAACTCTCAAATGCTGCAACCTTACAATTATTTCCTGTTGACCTGAAACATTTTCCTTCTTTCACTTTCTCTTGATCTATTATAATTTTCAAGATAATTACTCAAAAACATGAAAAATCCACTAAAAGGGGAAATTACTCCCAAAAGGGGCAACTTGACAATTTCGGCCCCACCGACTTTTTTGTAGATCTTTGCATGCTGAACATTTTTGCATCCTTCACTTTTACTCTACCTATTATACTTTACAAAATAATGTAAAAAAATACAAAATAATGTAAAAAAAACATTCCGAAGCATGATGAATCCTTTTAAAAGGGGAAATAACTCCCATAAGTGGTAACCTGACAGTTTGGGCTGTCTCAACTTTTTTTTCTTTGAAGATCTATGCATGCTGAACATTTTTGTTTTTATAACTTTTACTCTACCTATTATACTTTTCAAGATAATTTCAACAAACAACCAAAATATGTCTTAAAAAAAACACCTAACAATTTTGGCCCTGTTGACTTTTTTGTAAAACATGAAAAATACTCTACACTTTTCAAGATAATGTCAAAAAACATCCAAAAACATGAAAAATATACAAAGAAGGGGAAATAACTCCCATACTGAATAGGTAACCAGACAATTTCCCTCCATTGACTGTATTGTAGATCTTTGCTTGCTGAACGTTTTTGCTTCCTTCAGTTACTCTACCTAGTATACTTTTCAAGATACTGTCAAAAAACATCAAAAAACATGAACAATTTACAAAGAAGGGGAAATAACTCCTGTAAGGGTTGCCCTGACAATTTCCACCAAAATGACATGAAATGGTTTTTCCCTTGCTTTTGGAGATACATGTATTAAATAAAAAATATCTGCTGACACATTCATTCTATATTGTTCATGGCAACCATGTTTGGTCCTAGCCCATTTTCATCTGCAAACTTTTTGCAAATTTATATGACTATACTTCCTGTCATGTTTGGTTCAAATTGGTCCAATGGTTCTGGAGAAGAAGTCAAAAATATCAAAAATTTTACAAAAAGAAAATTATATTTTCCATTTACTTAAGTGCCTGTAACATTAACCTTTGACCCCATGACCTTGAAATTTCGTCAAAATAATCCTCAGATAATTCCTAACAACTTTCTCATTTTTGTATACAAAAAGTAAATCAGTTTTGAGTTATTAAACAGTTTGTAATACAAATATACCCTGTATTACTTAAGCGCCCCAAGTGGCTCGTTTATGGACAGAATTCATTTTCATTTGCAAACTTGTAGATATTGACTTTGAAACTCATCTGATCATTGGTTCATGAGAAGATTTTTATTTGGTTAAACACAGATTGTAATCCCTCTGTCTTTTATATTGACATTCTCATCGATTCTACACTTTGTACATTTTCTACTGTGTAATGCAAAATAAACTTACGAAAGGAAGGGCAGTTAACTCTTAGTACAATGTTCATTTACATACATTTAGAAAAAATAATTCATAGGAATTGGCTCTACTTTTATAATCTTGTTTAGCAAAGAATATTGAGCGGTGAGTGATACATTAATTGACAAACAGGGGTGGGGCGTGTTTAGTAGAGAGGGGGGGGGGGGTTAATACAGAAGATATGATAGACTTTAAGTACCTGTAATGTACATGTAAATTTTTATTGTAACTCTTTATGTTCGTTATCAGATTGATTTTGCAATATTTACAAGTTTTAATCAGGAGCTTTTATAAAGTACTTGTTATTTATTTTGTCAGATCGGACAAATTATTATGCAGGCAGCTGCAGGAACCAATCTTAAAAGAACATCTCTAGAACTTGGAGGCAAAAGTCCAAATATCATATTTGCTGATGCAGATGGTGTGTATAGATGATGTCACGGCCTACTCTGGTCCAAATAATTTCACTCTTTTACAACAGAAATATTCACCCCATCTTAAATTTGCCCTTGCCCACCACAGTTTCAGGGATAGCATGTATGTCCATGGTTGGAAATTTCGATTTCATTTTGTAATTGCCCTCTCATCAAACGGCGAAAATGGCAAAAATTAAATGGAAGTAATATCTCTCTAACCAGGTATACAGTATAATTTTAAATGTGTAAAATGTCTGTCAGGTGATATTTCAGGGAAAATTTAGTAACATAAAAAGGATTGAGTCTAATAAACTGATAGGCTAGGTTCATGAGGGAAATATTCCACTGTGTTGAATTTTATCTCTACTTTTTAAAATTATACACTCCCTCTACACCTCTCTATCACTTTCTATCACACATGCTCAGGGTGAGAGTTAATGTCTCATTTCTTCATTATATGCTACTGCAAGTATTACAACTTCAAAAGAAGGATTGATCGAGTGAAGGTTTGATTCTTTCACATGTGTTGAAGTCCTAAATATGTTTTGTTTCGATGTTTGACATCGCCAAAATTTGGAAGTTCTACAGAACACACATGTCACTGAAATGTAAAATCACATTTGTCTAGAATAGTGCTATCATTGCATGAGACAGAAGAATAATATTTAGCATGAGTGTATTTGCAAATATTCTACTTATTACATATTTTATTCTCTTAATGAAAAATATCATATTTTTCAATAAGCCAATCAAAATACAGTAAAATCAATGATAAATAACAGTGAAAAATAACACTCATATTTAATTGATAAATTTTATAAAAAATGTAATAAAGATGTGTTTCTTATCAGTTGACTCATCAGCTGTGTGGGCCCATGAGGCAGTGATGACTAACATGGGCCAATGTTGTGTTGCTGGATCAAGAACCTTTGTACAGGAAGACATATATGATAAGTTTGTGGCTAAGAGTAAAGAATTAGCTATGAAGAGAAATATTGGTAATCCATTTGAACCAGACACAAAAAATGGTCCACAGGTAGGCCTATATATTGTAAAGAAATGGTTATACAGATTTTGACCCAAAGTGATGACAGCATGAACAAAATTCATTTGTCTCATTTCACCTCAGCCTTTTCTGTGTCAATTTCTTTAATAACTGACATTTGGGATAGTAATTTTCTAATTGTGACACATATCAAGGGTTATTAGACCAATTATTGTATAGGGTCCTGTGGTCTTTCAGTTATGAATTTTACATCACAATGGACCTAATTGGGAACTAAGTAATTATGGTTAACTTACTCGTAACAATAAAGACAAAACATTATTCATCCAACATTTTTGTCATTTAAATAACAATATGGTTTTGATTTGAAAATGTGAGTTTTTATTTGGAGAGCTTTTTAAGTTGTGATGTTTCAATTTGTTGGCATACTAAATATGAGCTCTACATTGAACATATTTAGGAAATTCTGCTCAAAATTGGAGAACAGATAGTAGATTTTGTAGATTTTGCATAGGGAATGGTGCTTTTTACTGGACCCACATGTTGAGGATATTATTCTCTGTATATCATGGTATCATTATAAGTACACGTGTTATACATATGTAGTTTATGAAATATCATATTAATGAGGCACTTGTTATTTAAGCAAGTGTTTATAATGATGATGTAAGTCATTTAACATAGTAGAAGTGAGGAACATGATTTTGTATGAAATCTGATTTGACAGATTGATGAAGAACAGTACAAGAAAATTTTGGGCTTAATTGAGTCGGGCAAACAGGAAGGTGCAACTCTTCAGACAGGTGGCGGTCCAGTAGATGGCAAAGGTTACTACATTAAACCAACAGTCTTCTCCGATGTAAAAGACAACATGAGAATCGCAAAAGAAGAGGTAGTTTAAGCTTATATAATGTTACTGTTACTGTACTGTGGGAGAATTTTACTACTTTTTTATACTGTACACTTGGAAATTTTTGCACCAGGATATTTTCGATCTTCTATGCAGAAAACATAATTTATTCGCTGTGTCTTGAGTTGCATCATGGCATGAAGATGTAGATGACATGGACCTGAGTGCTTCAAATGTTTAGTGTGGAAATTTTGCTTTCATTTTAAATTTTCCCTCTCATCCAAGGGTGGAAATGGTGAAAATTAATAGGATGTGATAAATTTCCAAGCATACAGTAATTTTGAAATCAGATTTATAGATAATCTTGGTTCAGTTTAATTTTAAAACTTATGTCAATTTCAAGATTTTTTGCACAAGTTGTCTGTTATTTTCTCTAAATGAATTTATTTAGTCATATATAATCCTGTTCTCAAGTCTGTCCCGGTTAACTCCCTTTCATAACGTGTACTGATCTTGTTGTTTTTTTTACTGAAATCAAAATCAAATTATCCATATTTATTATATAAAAGTAAATTGTCTGTGTTGCAATTATTGCAAATATAATCATTGTATGGTTTAGTTGATGTGTGACTGTAAAAAACTATTTGAAAAATCATCTTATCTGGTAAATTTCAAAATGATCTTTTGATCTGTCACATTATTCCTGACAAGAATAACTCACTAAGCCCAGATCTTTAGCATGACATGAATCATTTGCTGTTATAACATGTATCAGTTCAAACATACAAGTATATTTTTATAGATGTTTATTATCTTACTATGGAGCTGGCCTGGCTCAGTCAGTGGCGTGCTTGATTCTTTATCGAGAGGTCGTGAGCGAGTCCAGCTGGCGGCAGGTTGATGACGCAGTAAAAATGAAGGTCCTGCATTGCAGTAGGTGTAGGCACGTGAAAGAACCATCACTGCTCAATGGCTGTATGTGCCTAGCATAGGCCAAAACTGAAGCCCTTCACCAGCTATTGGTGATGTCTCCATACGAGTGAAAGATTCTTGAACTGGACATCAAAAACAATAAACAAACAAAAATTATTGTGGACCATAATCAAATCTGTCAATTTCATGTCAACAGAATCTGATATCCATTTCATTATGTTGCTTTCAGATTTTTGGTCCTGTCCAGCAAATATTTAAATTCAAGACAATGGAGGAAGCGTTGGAGAGAGCAAACAGCACACACTATGGACTAGGTGCAGCAATTTTCACTAATGATATCAACAAAGCGTTGACATTTACCCAAGGTGTACGTGCTGGCACTGTGTGGTATGTAGGCATTTCATGATGATTTCGTCAAGTTCTTGTTAACTACTTATTGTATTGAGAGAGAGAGAGAGAGAGAGAGAGAGAGAGAGAGAGAGAGAGAGAGGAGGGAGGAGAGAGAGAGAGAGAGAGAGTGTGTAGTTAGGTAGTTAGATAGTAAACTGTTTACTGTCTGTACATGTGTTTTTCTCCCAAGTTTTCTCCCAAGTTATTTTGAATTTACATGATTCAAACTCTTTCTTTCAATAGAGATCAACTTTATTCATGTTAGTGTAATATGGGAAACTGCACTTGCTTAAGAATTTCCTGTGAACAAGTTTTAGTTTTTATCCAAGTCTGATAATGTCAAGCAAGTGACAGTATTCATTGACATGTGCTTATATATATATATATATATATATAATTCAAGTTTGTATTGTAAGGGATATCATACTCTTTGCACACTTAATGTTGGAGTTATATCCCTTGTACATCATTGAACTTCTTTGCACATGGTTGCATTTAACATTTATTCAAATAAGCCAAAGGCTCACTTTGATTGTTTCCTAAGAATGTTTCCGGACATGACACGTGCAGCAGATATATATTTTGTTTATTGTGTTTTAGGCAGCAGGCAGGCCCGAAGAACAAGTTATTGATTTGCCGTTGCCAAAAAATGTATTGCATATTGTTTATAACACTGTTGGGTGAATTGTATATTTGTCTTATATTTAAGGGTGAATTGTTACAACATTACAACTGCGCAGGCACCGTTTGGTGGATTTAAAATGTCAGGAATAGGAAGAGAATTGTAAGTTTTTTCTATTAACTCTTTACTATATTCTTCTACTTTGATTTTCTGTATTTGACCCAGTAAGCGCACAGGGGGCTAAAAAATGGTGATGAAGGGTTGATGCTTACTAGAACCAATAAAGAGTCAAATTGACATGAAACAGTTAGTTTTCTATAAGTCATGATTGTGATGTTTTTGAAGTTATTACCTTGGACACTTATTGACATTATTTCGTTGCTGGTGGCTAAAGATAAACTGTTACTTAGGCCCTCTGGTCCACATCTCCTTGTCAACCAACTAGGAAAGATTTCCGATTGAGTGCAAAAAGGCAAGTAAATCTGAGCTGATGGGGAGGGGTTCTTGTAGGTAGAGGGGCACTTATTGAGTGTAAAAAGGCGAGTAAATCTGAGCTGATGGGGAGGGGTTCTTGTAGGTAGAGGGGCACTTATTGAGTGTAAAAAGGCGAGTAAATCTGAGCTGATGGGGAGGGGTTCTTGTAGGTAGAGGGGCACTTATTGTGTGTAAAAAGGCGAGTAAATCTGAGCTGATGGGGAGGGGTTCTTGTAGGTAGAGGGGCACTTATTGAGTGTAAAAAGGCGAGTAAATCTGAGCTAATGGGGAGGGGTTCTTGTAGGTAGAGGGACACTTATTGTGTGTAAAAAGGCGAGTAAATCTGAGCTAATGGGGAGGGGTTCTTGTAGGTAGAGGGGCACTTATTGTGTGTAAAAAGGCAAGTAAATCTGAGCTAATGGGGAGGGGTTCTTGTAGGTAGAGGGGCACTTATTGTGTGTAAAAAGGCGAGTAAATCTGAGCTAATGGGGAGGGGTTCTTGTAGGTAGAGGGACACTTATTGTGTGTAAAAAGGCGAGTAAATCTGAGCTGATGGGGAGGGGTTCTTGTAGGTAGAGGGACACTTATTGTGTCAAATACAGTTAGATGACTTTGCTCATGTTGATGCCCTGTAAAGTGTTAACAGGTAGGAACCTTCAAATAATAAATTATGACTGCATAGATTATCTTTTATTATTGTTCATGATTCTTGGTTTGTAGCGAGTGGGGGGCCTCCCTGACAGTGTAGTCCAGTTCTTTAAAAACTGGCTACCGCCATATAACTGAAAAATTTGGGAAGTAGGCGTAAACCACCATTCAAACAAGCCAAATCCTGAAACACCTGAGATTCGATATAAGTAGGAAAGATGATGTTGTGAAGTGAAACACTGAACAAACAAATTTCAAGTCCTATGAATAAAATGTAACTTTCTGTGTGGGATAGGAAGTTATTCATTAGTTTAAATGAAATTTTGTTGAACAGAAATTGTATTTCTATGTCAGATTTTCAAACTACAGAAATTGTATCTATCTTATTTCTGTGTCTGATTTTCACATTATTTGGTTTGTACATTTTTAAACCACATTCCAAAGGCATAAATTTGTGAAAACACATTTTTTTGTTTTTAGATTAGCCTCATATATAACTTTGATATTATGTTTATAATAATTGTATCCTGACAGGTGACCCGATTTTAATTTGATGTGGTTGTCATCTGTCAAATCATTCTGTCTCATTGACTATTTTTTTTTTGTAGAGGAGAATATGGACTCCAACAATATCAAGAGATCAAGAATGTAAGTTTGCATACTATATATAGAGGTTTGTTTTTTGGAGTAGGTTATTTATTTTTAGCAACAATATTTGCTTGCTTTCCGCTTGGTATTTTGTTAATCTCAAAACTACTTTTTAATATTTTCAAAAAGATGAATACCAGATACTAAAATGTAATCACCATTCGATTTTATCTAGTGAATTGGTAGTCTAATCTAACATTTTTTGTGTGGCGGAGGATGGGGATAATTTATTATAATAGTAATAGTCGTTTTTAAATAACTTTATAGTGTATGCATATGAAAATGATTTCATGTATTTGTGTATTTCAGGTTGTGATTAAAATGCCACAAAAGAACTCTTAAAGAAAATGAAGAAAAAATTTGCTGGATGTTACTTTGATTGCAAGCAAAATCAAAATGTCTAGCAATCGGATGGCTCAAAAGACATACGGCATACATTCAGTTGTATTTATCTAGTGCTAACTTTATAACCTAAATAAACCGGTTCAATTGTAATTGCAGTATAATTTTATATATATTAGCATTTTGTATTGTAAATAAGTCAATCAATCTAAATGTTTGGTTTCAGCTCATGGAAATTGAATTTTTATATGTCTTTAACTCATTTACCCCTAAAGATATATTTGGACTAGTCTAAGTTGTTGATTTACAGAAGAGTTCAATGTTTCTCAGGGGTTGTATGAGATAAAGTATTAACTAGTTGATTTGCAGTTGAGTTTACTCAAATAGATTGAAAAAGACTGTTTTAGGCTTATCCACGACTATGTTATAAAGTATATTGGTTTAATGTATGTTAACATTGTTGTAATACATGTTGCTGTTGTTTGGATATTATTTGTAACAAAATCACATTTAATCTATTCGGAAACCTTTAAAACCCAATGCATGTATTGATTAAAAAAGCAAAGCCATACTGTGTAATTTTTCATTCTTTACGAAGTGTCAAAATTCCTGTTGAAATAAGAATGAAATTTTTATAATATTTTCAAAATTTGTATTTCAACAAAGTGTGTGTCCAATATGTCTAAAAGCCGAAATTCAAATATCTTTTAAGATTGTAAAAAATCTCAAATACCAAAACATAAATCAATAGAATGTCCAGGACAGGTTCCAGGACCTCTGGAAACCAAGAGGTGGGATCAGCTGCCATGGAGGAGTAAGCATCTCCTGTTGACCGGTCACACCCACCGCGAGTCCACAGTCAAGTCCAATGAAATACGAAAAGGCAACTCAACATTTCACTTAGTGAAACAGACTAATCGCAAACAAGACTATTATACCGACTGTAAAATTTGTGGAACGTTGACATTAAACACAGTTTTCGATATCCCTGTGTCAGTAATGTGTCAGTGAGTAGTTTACCTTTGTATATGAAATCTTCATATGTTGTATACGCCCTGGCCTAACGGATCATTTGTGAAATATAAACTCCGTATGCGGGTGACTTAGGAATACTACTTAAATGTGGAAAATTTATGATGGGAAAGCCGAAATCATCGCTTTTGTCGTATAGCTTAGTTGCTAATTTCCCGTCTGTGTTTATATTAAGTAAAATGTCTAAGTATGAAGCGGGTATGCTTGATACTGTTGTATCTTTAATTTCTAGTTCGCTGGGATATATATCGCATTGACATATGTATGAAAATTGGCATTATTAATTGACAAAACGTCGTTGATATATCTAAATGTCAAATTAAAGGACACCGCTAACTTTTTCTTCTTTTGATTTAGCAGTTTATGAATGAAGTTTGTTTCGTATGAATAACGGAACAGGTCGGCCATTGGTTCCTATAGGAATGCAGACATGATGGTCGAGGATCACTGGTGTTAACTTGCAGATATTCCATGGCGATCTAGTTGTATTGACAAACCATTTTATTGAATGTATTGCTGTGGTGTTCATCAAAGTAAAGCAGACATGAACATAAGTAGCATAGGCCTTAGTGGTTTGTTTCTTTGTTGTTTGAATTATATTGAATAATTTTGCTATTGTAGGGACTGACTGCCAAAACCAAACATTAGACATTTACTCTGGCTATTTGCTAACAAAGTCAGAAGTTTTCATTATACTGTAATTAATTAACATTTTGGGAATACACAATTTTGCATTATCACATATTGGTGAATAGATTTACATGATTTTTTATTCTAATGCTAGAAAAAACTTGGATGGCAGGATTTGAAGGTTTTATCTTGTGTATATTGGTCTTTGTGAAGAAAACGATGCACTCAATGAAGTATCACGGTGTAATTTATAGATTCGTCAATATTGTGAATGAAAACCTAACATATCCAATTTTAAGAGATATTAAACATAGTGAAGTCTTTTGTTTGCATGGGGACAGAAGTTAGGAGTTCTGTCAAATACTATGTAGTCAGATGAGATATATCGACGCTTTTTTTTCGATTTATAATGTAAATTCTCATGCATGTGTGAAAACAAGATATCCCCGCGAATGAGAAATATAAAAAATATCAGATACCAAAGTATAAATCGATAGAATGACCAGGACATACATACAAATCCGGTAAAATGCACAAACACGGACCTCTGAAGGTGGGATCAGGTGCCATGGAGGAGTAAGCATCCTCTGTCGACCGACTACACCCGCCGTGAGTCTAGTCAAGTCCAATGATTTGTTTGTTTGTTTCTTGTTGTTTAACGTCCCAATCAAGAATATCTCACTCATATGGAGACGTCACCAAATGCCGGTGAAGGGCATCAGTTTTTGGCCTATGCTCGGCACTTACGGCCATTGAACAGTGAGGGTTCTTTAACGTGCCGACACCTACTGTGGCACGGGACCACAGTTTTTACTGTCTCATCCGACAGACAGGAAACCAACCTGCCGCAGGCTGGACTCGGAACTCACGATCAAGAGTCGAGTGCGCTACCGACTGAGCCAGGCCGGCTCTAGTCCAATGAAATACGCGAGGAGTGAATCCTCGTCACAATTGGTACAGACGTATCAACAACCGCCAACGAAAAGGCAACTTAACATTTCACTTGGTGAAACAAGAGTAGTCGCAAACAAGACTATTTTATCGACCATAAAATTTGCGGAACGTTGACATTAAACGCGGTTTTCGATATCCCTGTGGCAATAATTTGTCAGTGAGTAGTTTACTTATGTATATGAAATCTACATATGTTGTTCATAATTCAAGACAATGAAATAACACGCCTCCTTCTTGCACATTTTACTTAATGTAGACAACAGGGAGAAATTAATAAAGCTAGCGGCATACGTGATGATTCAGGCCGTCCTATCGTCAACTTCCCAAATTTTTGTAGTAATGGTTCTATCGCCAGCATTTAGTGTTTATAATTTTCAGATGATCGGTGTAACGTAAACAACCAGAAGAAAAAAAAAACTGCTCATAATTCTACGTAGAAGTCCTACCCTGACGCATGGAGAAGATTTGCCTATACTTGTTGAAAAATGAATGTTCTTCAGATTTAGAAAATACCCGATTATATTCCATACAATACA
Organism: Atrina japonica; assembly: GCA_030159075.1. Lineage (NCBI taxonomy): Eukaryota > Metazoa > Mollusca > Bivalvia > Pterioida > Pinnidae > Atrina > Atrina japonica. The sequence continues at coordinate 173,741 of BROG01000556.1, forward strand.
AAATGGTCGGGGTATACTTTTAGCTTAGACAACTACACATTCAACATAAACACGGACTATTTCCAGCGATACAATGATATCATTGCAATAACATAATTGTCAATAACGAGACTCGAAAATGACCTGAAAATGAGATCGTGAATTCAACAAAGTTTTCCGTGGATTTTTAACATTAGAGATATGAAATAATAAAAAAACGGAGAGAATCTACCCTGATATTTGTAGAACGCTTGTACGCGACCCAGATCGTAATTAGGTGAATGTATAATCTCCCATGGTCATATTTCTTTTCCGTAAAATGTATGGTGCCCCATTTCTACGGGGGCCGTCGGTTACCGGACGAATAACATACATTTTGAAACTTGGCATTTTACTACAGATACTCGAGTAAGATTTCTACATAGAATGTCGTCCTTGAGTAGTTTATGGCGGGCCCCTTTTTGACGTCACATAAGTATATAAGGCTTTGTTCAACATTAGATCATCATACACAAATGCCTATTTCGTACAAATTCTCGCAAGGATGTGAGTAACCGACTTTGTAGTGAACATTTTTCAAATTTTACGATCCGGCTGTATAATGACAATACTTTACTTATACTGTGGACTCACGGTGGATGTGACCGATCGACTGGGGATACTTAGTCCTCCATGGCACCTGGTCCAATCATGGATTTTTGGAGGTCCGTTTCAATTTTCACCTAATTTGTATACTACCTCTTGACACTTAACACTACATACCTTAACTCGTCATCTCCTGTGGTCACATTTAGACTCGTCCAAATCAATATATAGTACGGTCTAATGTAATAATTTTGTAGTGAATAGTCAATATTACCGGACATAGGCGTCGGAAGCAAATTGAAAGTGGGGGGGCTAAACCAACTTAAAACACTCACTTACGCCAAAAGTGTGTGGGGGGGGCTAAACCAACTTAAAACACACACGCGCCAGAAACGTCTTGGGGGCTAAGCCCCAATTTTCAACACCTATGCCTATCTTTGCAAAAAAGTGACTAAATTTAGATTATAAATCATACACTTCTAATTTTTCACAGTGGACTTTATCATTCTTTGAAATGGGAGAGACCACTTGTGGCTATAGGAAATCAGTGAGTTAATATCACATGTATATTCGATAATGTACTTGCTGTGACTTTATTATCATCATTTGAATAAGAAAAATACACTTAAGATGTAAACAGATAACACGTTGCGTATCAGTAAGTCATATTACTATTACGTAATGCTAACAGCGGAGATAACACTGACGATTCTGCAAGTAAAGAGCTCTAACCGCCATGTCTGGAGACAAAAACGCTGTCCGAAAGGTATTCACTGTTCTAACGTCCCCTGTTTGGGTCCCGGTAGCAGCTGTTGGTGGACTTGTTGCTTCCCCATTCAAAGCTGTTTCTGATTCTATGGATGAAGCCAGTGTATCTAAAAATGCTGCTAAAGGAGTCGGAATGTTTCCTTGTTATTTCGTCGGAAATGCAGTAACGTCACCGTTTAAAGCTGTGAAGGACGTTGGGGATGCAATGTGGGGAGCAGAAGAGAGCAAAGGATATAAAAAGGTAATTTAAAGGAGAGCTGCGAATATATATCCACTAAACTTTGATAAAAAGAGGTTACGTACAGAAATTTACGTACAAAATAAAACAATCCCCCAAAAGTCGAAATATGAACTTTGTGCATTTCTACTTTCAGTTTTAGATTCAGCTATGTAGCTGCGTTTTCTTAATCGCTTTCGTCGTGGAAAAAACAGTCAGAAATCATTATATAAGGATTAAATGAACAGAGTAAAATGTAGTCTTATATTTCACTTCTTATTTACGCAGCACAGTATAATAATGTAATAAATATTTTCTGATTTAAAAAATATGTAGTATTATTTGATATAAAAACCTAAATTCTGATATAAAAAAATACTACATATTTTTTATACCAGAAAATGGTTTTCTGATATAAGAAATTCACTTTTTTATTTCGCCCCATATATACAAATACAAAAGAATTTAAAAAATACATAATTTAATATTTTAATGAATTTGAGTTCTTGCATTTAGATATGGAAAACTGCATCTCTTTCTTTTGTGTGATAACTAAATCGACACAAATTATTGCAGGATTCATTCCTCATAATTTTTCCATTGTTCAGAGACCTATTTCTACTATTCTATACTATACACAATAAATAAACAAACTGGAAATATCGTCCGTGTTTGAACCAAGTAGTAGTTCACTCAAACAGATAGATATTTCCTGACACTTGATTGGATGCAGATTCACCATAGGTGTCAATTTTATTTATAGACCAATCAAATTAGGCGATAGCTAAGAAAATTAAATGATGGGTTTCTTTTCTGTTTAACAGAGCTGAAAGAAATCTGAAGCCAGTGGAAATGTGCTGTAAAGAGGAATATGAGACCAGGAATTATACTGTTTACTGAAATATATAAAAGACTACAGATAACTAAATAGTCGCGTACTGCTGCTGATGGTGATGGTGATGATGATATTCTAACAAATAAGCATATATACTTTAATGTGATTTGATGTAAATAAAAGACTTAATGGGGCATTAGCTGTGTTTACCAAAAATATTTGGATTTTCTTTCTCCTTTTACTTGTGTCTGATGTACAATAACAAATACTATACCTAAGCATACTTCCGACATTTTTTTGTGAAAATTAGGTCAGGTCCAGTGTGGTATTCATATAAAGACAGCAAGGTAATTGATAAAGTGCAAAACCTAGGTTTCTGAAGCAATTTACACAAAATATATAGGAATTTAAGAATTTTTATGTCTGCATGTATTTATTGTATATCAATCTAAGCAAGAAGAAAGGTAAACAATTTTTTGAGAAAAAAAAAAACTACTGCCCTTTAATGATGAGGATGATGATAATGATGATGATGATTTCCTGTCATGGATTGCTATTGGCATTAATGAAATTAGTTTTTGTGTTATACCTGAATTAAGTTCAATTAAAATTTAAAAATAAATGATTTTGTTGACTTACTTTAATGTGAGACTCGGGAAAACAATAAAACGTACACAAAACAATACATAAAACGTACTAAAATACATGAAGCGTATACAAAACGATACATAAAACATTCACAAAACAAGGCATAAAACCTACTCAAAACGATACGTAAAACCTACACAAAACGATGCATAAAACGTACACAAAACGATACATAAAACGTAAACAAAACGTTCACAAAACAATACGTAAAACGTACACAAAACGATACATAAAACGATACACAAAACTTACACAAAGTAAAACTGAAGAAGTACCAATCGATAATCAAAACTCGAGTCCATTATAACACGATGAATTAGATGTGTAAATGGTCTCTACATGAAGAACTATTTCGAATCCCAAACGGCATAAGACCAGGTATCCGGAAGGAGTCGGCGTCTTCTGCTGGCACGCCTTGAAAACGTTCCATGGAAACCTTTCTTGTCAAGTTTGGTGATAAGGTCAAGTTCAGTGAAAAGCACGATTGGTGACAGGGAGTCACTGTCTATGACCGTGCTCCAGAATAGTATCTAATATTTCTGAGAGGGGGCTTTATAATGTTTAACAAGGTCCCTGTATCGATCATAAAACTTCTTAAACGATGACTCCAAGCGTTCAACAACGTAACCTTGTGTAAGTATTTTATTGGCTAGTCGTTTTGCTCTGAGAATAAAACATTCATAAGAAAAGCATGCCCTGGCATAATGTATCAGTTGTGAAATGAAAACGCTATAGGCAGGAGAAGATGGAATATTACTACTTCGAAACGGGAAGTTCTGATAATTTACAAACAATACATAAAACGTACACAAAACAATGCATATAACGTACACAAAAACTTTCACAAAACAATACATAAAACGTACACAAAACAATACATAAAACTTACACAAAACGAAACATAAGACGTACACTAAACAATGCAAAAACGTTAATAAAAGAATACATAAAACTTACACAAAACAATACCTAAAACGTATACAAAACAATACATAAAACATACACAAAACGTACACAAAACGATACATAAAACGTATACAAAACGATACACAAAACGATACGTTATACAATTAACAAGCCAAAATACCAAAATTGAAGTTTTATAAAGGAGTCCAAAAAAAAAAAAAAAAAAAAAAAAAAAAAATGTTCAAGATGACCGTTTCTGTCAATAAGACTTCATCAGCTGATTTCGAATAAACTATAGCTATATTTCCGAAAGAAAAGTGGTATCATACAATGCCAAATTATAAATCTACATGTGTTGCCGAATACGTCTACCTACTGTAAACGATATATAAAGATACAAACTACACCTAATACAAGATACAGACAATATATAAAGATGCATAATTCAATACCTAATTTACAAAACAAAACATATATTTAGAGTTTGGTGTACTAATCAATAAACAGCATTTGATTGAAACAAAACAGAAAAAGTAATATAATCTTCATTTTTTTTTAAATGAGCCATTTTAAAAAGATATGATAAGTTGTAATTTATTTTGCATAGGTGTAAATCGATAGTTTTGTACAATTGTGCCAAGACAATACTGAAAATATTAGACTTTTAATGTTTGAGTGTGGGAATGTCAAATAATTATGGTTTAAACATCTTTAAATAAGATTATAGCATAAAATCAAAACATATTGTAGGATTCTTGTCCGATCAAATCACCACAGTTTCTGAAAAAGCGGCGTTTGGACTCTTCTGGAGACTGAACGTGATCAAGATTGTTGTTTACTGTTCAGTGATATAAGAACTGCGCTCTTATCAGTTAATTGCTATATAGAAAGGTTTCGAATTAATGACACTTTCTTGGATATGGTGAATCCTACAAACCGTCTCACATCAAACCAAGAAAGATGATTAATACACTGCAATCTGACATGAATTTTTTCTCATTCATGTTGAAAATGGTATCATTGATTAGTTTGTTATTATCCGTGCGTTCGAAAAATAGAGTTCACTGGTAGAATGTTATGTTTTCTTTTGAAAATAAATATTTGCAAAATAAGATAGATACTGTAAAGAAGATGAAAATCAATAACAATAAACACATGATGAAGGTATTCATACGGTATTCATTTTTATTAATACGCCCAAGGTTTTGTGTATAAGCGATTCCCGCAATGCTTGTGCTGCATAAGCACGTCAGTTGTAATTATGTTCCCACAGCACAGGTCATTTAGAGATCAATGTGTCTCATTGACTGTGTCATTATGTGAAGCAAATGTAAAATGCTACATTAAAGTTTTGAGAGCAAGAAAACACCATGTGATTAATACACATATGTTTTACTGTGTAAGCCAGAAGGTACTGCACACAACCAAGGGCGCATATACGTCCCTGATATAGCTTCTAATTAAGCAATGCATAACCAAAGGTGCACCATTGTCCCTCGTGTCAGTACTTTCATTATATTTTTTCTATTAGTCTAGATTAAATTCATATTTTTATTCTAATCTAAGCCCTGATGGAACCCAAGCTGAAATTTGTGAGAAAGTTTGACAGTTTTCTTGCGGAAGGCCGGTGGTATCTTCATGGGTACATTTTAACCGGGTTTTCTCCTCCACCAATAAAAACTGGCTGCCACCATATAACTGAAAAATTGTTATGTGTGGCGTAAAACACTATTCAATATTCAATTGTATGCTTATTTATACATATGTGATAAGTTTTACGTCACATTCGATTACATTAATACTCAAGGTCATATCTATGTTAGCTCTATATGAGCACTATTGCTGGTTGCTATGAACACTTTCGTTCAATAAACTGAAAGTAGACTATCGACACCATAAAAGTGGTATTTACATGTTTTTCATTATTGCGACGTCCCTTAATAGGGACCCAGTTGCTGCTGCCTGTGGTCTGTCTTGTTGCAGCCCTGTTTACAGCTAATTGAATCCATAAAGCTGAATCTAAAATAAAAAGGTAGAATTTTGCAATGTTTGTATATGTAAAGAGATTAATAGACACAAAGATACCCCCCCCAAAAAAAAATGAAAAAAAACGTCTTAATGCTACGAAAAGTCGGATATATTTATTTTACGAAGTGCCAAGGAATATTGATTTTACATACTTAACAATGATAATTTATTAGATCTCTTATTTGTTCAATACTGATTTGGCTTTTAGCCACAGTTTCAATATAGACCCTATTAAATACCCCATGTTGTACAATGTTACGTTTCTGTTGTACTTATATGTACATAGTATACAAAAGCAAATATATTTTATCATGACAGATTGGAAAATGAACAACTACTGTTTTAGAACTACATTATTTGTGATGACATCTACTGTGACAAAATAAACAACTTCATAATGTGCAGAACTGTTATAGACATCTTTAAATGAAGAACTAGCTGTGGTTTTAAAGATTATTTCGATTATAGATATACATGTGCATATAATTCTTGTTTTCTTATATATTTTGGGATAACAAGGTCAGATGAAGTGTCGCTTGCATATACAATTACATTGTAGTAAGGTCGAATTAATCATTTGCAAAATGATTGATTGCACAACTGGGTTTCTCAAGAAGCTTTCACAATATATATATATATATATATATATATATATATATATATATATATATATATGTAACAGCTCAGCACAACTTAAAGGGGCATTATCTGTTTAATATATATATATATATATATATATATATATATATATATATATATATATATATATATATATATATATATATATATACAGAACGACATCATTAACCACTAGAACCTTTTCATGAGCATAATGATACTGAATCTGGTGCATAAAAATTCGTATTTATCTTAATACAAGTGTTGAATTATATCTCTCTATCTATCTATCTATCTATCTATCTATCTTCCCCGCAGCAGGCTCCCATAGACTCCGTCTTAAACTAGACTAAACTATGTATAAATGGAGTTCTTCATATGACGTCACACAATGATGTAGCTTCATTGATAACATGGCGTCATACCAAGATATATTTCATTCATAAACTCTATCCTTTTTTGTTCTACCTTGAACTTCACTGTTCCATTCCATTTAAGAACGTTTCCTGGACAACTAAAACCACTACGTACTTATTAGACTAATGTTTCTTACGACCTTGACCTACCAATGAGATAGGGTCTGTACATTATCGGTCATATACACGATAGCATACTAACACATAGTGACATAAAGAAATATTTGTCCTCTTGTCAATTAGCTGAAGAAAATTGTTACAAATATTTAAATACACGTCTCCACAATGATTATTTTTCCTTTATCTTGACACCTTTTTATTCAAAACTCAAATATCATACGTACTTTGTCGATTTTGAGATATAAATCAATCGGTGGGTCTTTAATCAAGCATGCACAGCAAAGACCTGGTTACGTATCGAAAGGCTGAGGAGCCGACAACGGAACATTTTAACACTGATCATAAGATAAGGTAGTAACAATACATGTTTAAATGGTGCATTATACTGAGTAATAAAACACATTAATACATGAAATCTAGATATTATTAAGTTAGATAAAAGTCCGCGACCCGTATCAGTGGTATTATTGATTGGTTAGCAAATGTTCTACATGATAATTACAATCTTTACAAAACAATAACAGTCTCCAAACCATTCATATAACGTAGCGACGATTTGTGTTTGAATAACTTTATGACACTCCGAGAGAAATCAGATGTTTCAACACTTCTACAGAAACAAGGTAGCTAGGTAAGCTAGCAGAGTTTCGCTTTTCTCAATTAAAGTTAGATTAATATATGCAGCATAATCATTATTATTATTACATCGTAATTTAATTGATTTTTATTATTATTATTATTATTATTATTATTATTATTATTATTATTATTATTATTATTATTATTATTATTATTATCATTATTATTAATATTATTATTATTATTATTATTATTATTATTATTATTATTATTATTATTATTATTATTATTATTATTCATTATCTTTATTATCTTATCAAATTCAATATTATATATATATATTATATATATTATATATATTATATATTTATATATTATATTATTATTCATATATATAAATTATATCATATAGATATATTATATAATATATATATATATAAATTTTTCGTCTTACGGTTGACTTTGTATCTAAATAATAAAATAGTTATTTTATATGATATGTAGAGTAACAAGAGAAAAATTGTAAATACTTTATCTTTTTTTCAGATATGTAATATTAAAGGATAAATTATAAGTTATCGGCTGTTTAGGAATACAACTTTTCAGTTTCCAACATGGATAGACTTTCGGTTCGATCCTTCTCCGAAAGACGAGGCAAACAAGTCAGCTTCTCCGATGATGTGAGGCGGCAGAATTATTCAATTAGTCTCTCACATGGTCGGCTTTCTGAAATGTTCTTCCAGAGAGTATATAAAAGTCCTCTTCTGTATGTGCCAATTCACCTTATGCGATATGCAAATTTCCCAAGTACTATGCCAGCGGGTAACATGACGAGTCCACGATTCAAAAGAAAAAAGGACGGCGATACCAAAAGAAAAGGGACTGATGCGTTTTCTCCAAGGTCCCACAAATCAAATAGAAAAGCAAAACAAATAACGGAAAGTGGTAAACATTTTCCTACATCGCAGCCCAATACCGAAAGGAAACTTCCAAAAGGGAAGCCGTGCCAATGCATCAACGGTTTTATTGGGAAAGATCCATCTGACACAGAATCGCCCGATATCACATCAATAGCTAGCTTACCCGATGACAGTGTTGTTGTAGTCGATAGACAAAATCACAAAATGAAACTGTTCGGTTCCGATTTCGTTTTCTTACACGCAGTCGATATACCGGAAAAAAGTTGGGGCGTTACGAATGTCTACGTATCAGAGGTGGCTATTACATGCGGAAATACCATTAAATTCTTTGAGATTCGTAGACGAAATATTGTTAAAAGTTCAAAGGAACTAAAATTAGACTTTGAGGGAACTTGTTTTGGGATATGTTTTAACAGAGGCCGATATGCAATCACCTGCGGGGATTCGGCAAATACAGTATCACACGTCTGTATCTTAGACAAAAGTGGAAAAGAATTATCGGTGATCAAGCTTGCCAATCTTGGAAATGATTTACAAATTGCTGATACAATAGCAATAGATGGTTATGAAGACCGTATTTATGTCGCTTTAAAGGAAATAAAGACCATATGTTGTGTAGGATTCTCACAGAGCAAAGCTTCGATTATATGGAAAGAACCAATAAAGATGAACCCGAACGGAATCCTACTGAAGAATCATAACCTGTACGTATTCGGGCACGACAAAGAAAACGATGAGCACAATATTGACATACTGTCCCCAAACGGGTGGTTCAAAGGTCATCTACTGACAAAGGCTGACGCAGCGATATATCCTAAATGCTTGGGCTACCTGATACAGTCTCAGTGCTTTGTACTCGTGTCTTCGGAAGATAGTAGGATCAGCATTATCAGTTTAGTATGATCACCTGTTCTTCTAAATCGGATACAAAATGAAAGTTTAGTTAGTCAATTATTACTAATCAAATGTATATACCAAGACTTGCTTCATTAAGCAAACTCCACAAATTCACTGTTTGATATATCTTTGAAATCAAATCAAATATACTATAAACTTTGGAATCGTTATAATACAACTAACATAGTTATTTCACATGATTTATTCGCATATAAACTTAACAACAGGGAGAATTATCGATAAATTTGGTTCGGATTAAAAAAATTACTGACTTTGTTAATCTCATGAAACCTTACCATTGTAGAAAAAGTTGCATACATCGTGTACTCAAATGAAACTTTTTTTCTAATACCCCGTAAAGTATTTACATATATCCACATTCTAAGTATGTATTAAAATATCCTATACGATAAATGTTCATGTTTTCTTTACCACGTTATAACCCTGATAAGCTATTGTACAACTCGATATATATGTCACTAAAATAAATATGCCTAGACGTTTTATCAATATCCCGTCAGTAACTACTGTACGTGTACTTATTTTAGCGATATTTTGATATTAGTGCCTTTCGCGCTCAAGTCATTGCGCTAATTCAAGGACAGCGCTCAATTTTATCCATCCTGTCATTCTGTATACACGACAAAGCTAATGGAATTACTTGCGCGAATTAAAGATTGCGCTAATAAGTTTATACCCCTCAGAGCGCTAAAATATGAGTGCGCTGATTTAAATACACATACAGTATTACAGCCGTGGACATGTCTCCTGGGCATCCTGAAAGATTAATTTATACTTAAGTAAGAATAAGATATATCTGTGATATATATATTATATATATATATATATATATATATATATTATATATATATATATAATATATATATATATATATATATATTATATTATATATATATTAGTACTTTTTAAGCAAAAATAACGAGCTACGCCACTGTCCCAATATTTGTTAGAATTCCTTTTTTTATTTATAATATGATATTGATACATTAGATGTTATTTTCACAAAATTTCATTAAATTGTAATTTGATTAATATTCACTGCAAATATCTTTCATTGCAGTGTTTTAATATGATACCTCATTAAGATTCACGGTGACTACCTGCTTTGAAGGTGTTTAGTGGGTTCCACAAATGCACTACTTTATACATGCAAAAGTTCGTCCCCGCTCGTTTGATTTTTGATATTTCCATTCTTAAAACTGAAGCACGAACAGTCATGCCAGTCTGGAACTATAGTGATTCACGGTCAATTTACCTGTCATAAAACGGCAAAAATTACTGGAAGCGAATATGTCCAGGTATACAGGATATATCACCAAGCGTAATATCGATGATCCATAGGCAACTTTGATACTGATGTTACGGGTGGCTTATCAAGTAATTAAGAAAAACGGAGCGGAAATAAGTTTACCGGAAAAAGGGGCGCTAAACAAATGCTCACGAACATCGTTTTGCATATAGAACTTCATTCGCTGAGCTCGAATCTTAAAAAAGATGAAGAGTTCTGAAAAAGTGGTATCATACAAGGCCAAAATGTAAATGTATTCCTTAATATATAAAAAGTCTCAGATACCAAGGTATAAATCTTTAGGATGTCCAGGATATAGGTACAAATCTGGTAAAAATGGACAAACACGGACCATAGGAATGCCGACAGGTTGTTGAAAGACCACGTCTCCGAACATTATATATATATATTTGTTTTGTTTTGTTTGTTTGTTTATTGTTGTTTAACGTCCCACTCGAGAATATTTCACTCATATGGAGACGTCACCAAATTCCGGTGAAGGGCTTCAAATTATGGCCTATACGGCCATTGAGCAGTAGGGTTCTTTAACGTGCCAAACACCTACTGTGAACGGGACCTCCAGCTTTTACTGTCTCATCCGAAAGACAGGAAACCAACCTGTCGCCGGCGGGACTCGAACTCACGACCTCACGATCTAGAGTCGAGCGCGCTACCGACTATATATATATATGTGTGTGTGTGTGTGTGTGTGTGTAGTCTATTAAAAATTCCAGCATCTTTTTTATATCAACTTCAGTGTATTAATGTATAGAATAAGAGTGGTGTTTGACAAAATAAGTATCATGATAACCAATCACTAGGTATTTGAATTTCCGGATACCACTTGTAGTGGAAAATAAAAGTTGTCTATGTTGCTAAAAAGTCTCTCTTGTAATTTTTTATGTGGAATTGTTGTGTAAAGATTAGAGAAGTCATATGTTTTAATAATGTGAATCTGAGAAAAAATTGTGTGCCTTCAAAAAGTTGTTTAGAATTTTTAAGTATTCACATCTGATTTACACCGCTTCTGGAATAAGCAACTGTACAGTACGGCTGAAGTTTCTCCTTAACGGCTGTTAGTATCTTGGTAAGGAGTAAGGATAAAGGTTTGGTAGAACATTTGCTGGATCCTGCTATGTACCTCTGCTTATATCGGGTTTTGTAAAGTTATCCAATATAAATATGGTAGCTCAAAAAGACCCCTATCTAAATTGTTTAAGAGTGTAGGATTTAGGCGGTGCTACTTATTGGAAGTATTACTTAGGTATGAAATAATCAGCCAATACCTAAATACTAGGTAATGGGTTGATGTATACCCTCAGTGACTCTAGCCGTTTACTAGCAGTGCAGGCGGCCAATTTATTGTAACTATTATATGCATAATACCAATGCTGTAGTTTTGCAAAAAGGGGCATAAACAAATGCTCAATATGATCGTATCTAATACAACTTCATCAAATGAGATCGAATCTAAAATAGATGCAGATTTCCGAACCAAAAAGTGACAAAATACAAGCCAAAAACAGGAACCTAGAAAACTCTGAAATTCCTCAGGTGGTAAAAAGTACCACGGAGGAGTTAACATCCCCTGCTGTCCGGTAACAGCCGCGGCTATAGTTCATAGCCATACGGCGTATCAATATCGATATAGAACATTCTATTCCCTCGAACATGTGATTCTAGAAAAGAGACAATGATGTAAGATATTACTCACACATGGTCTTTATATTGACTGTAAATTTCAAAAATGTTGATTTCCATTACAATTTTTCATTTCAATCCGACTTATCAAATCTCAATAGTCTTTTCCCGAATAGGAAATGATAATACTTCGGTAATGTTCTAACATATTGTAACATGTAGAAAAAAACACAATGGACCTGATATATTATTACATATATAAACTTGGAAACGGTTGGAAAGCCAAAATCATGAAGTTTCCCGTAAAGTTTGGTTTTCGATTTGTCGTCAGTGTCTGGTCGAAGTTGAAAACTCTCATAGTAAAAACACATGTACCTAATCAGGGGGTATCTGTACTTTCTAGTCCACTATGAACATTGTATTAATACTAATATGCTTGAAAATTACTTTTAGCAATTCACAAAATATCAATGATGTATTTAAATTCCAAAATGAATGACAATCATTCCTAGCCGTTTTGTCTGATTAACGAGTTTCGGAATGAAATCTTGTTTATGTGAAAAAGGGGTCACAGTTAGTTCCCCCGGGAACAACTTGAATGTTTGTATTCAAAGTGTCTAACACCGTAATATAATTATTTAGTTATACATGATTATCATAGAAACCCCGTAATACAGTACCTAGGAAACGAATTTTGGAATGCATTTGGATCAGTCTATGATCAGCGCAGGACGTAGTAGGCACGATCTATGGTGACTAGAGATGAACGACAACGCGATATAAAGCGCGACGATCTAACGGATAGGCTACGATGGTCTAACGGATAGGCTACGTTGGTCCAACGGATAGGCTACGATGATCTAACAGATAAGCTATGATGATCTAACGGATATGCTACGTTGGTCCAACGGATAGGCTACGATGATCTAACGGATAAGCTACGATGATCTAACGGATAGGCTACGTTGGTCTTATAGAATATATATATATCTGTATGTGTGTGTGTGTGTGTGTGTGTATGTGTGTGTGTGTGTGTATCCGTGTCTGTGTGATTGATGATAAAACTTATTTGATTGTTCTTTCGTATGTGGCTATAAAGTGGAATAACGTCTGCAACTTTTTTTTCTACAAACAACCTTTCATTTATAATACCATACATGAGTTTCTTAACAATAACCTTTTTGAATATAAGTAGAACAATGTACAATATATCAATGACGTTTTAGAAATTCAATATTATATGCATTCAAAAGCATGCCATGACATACTCTTGAAAGAAATGTTTAAATACAGCTTGTTAAATTCCAGACTTCTCATGCTACAGCAAATACAAATGGAGATCTATGATTTAGTATACAAGTATACAAATCTATATGAATATATCAAATAGTATCAGACATTGATTCATTACACTGTAAAACCGACAAACGAAATGAACTAGCAATTAGAAAAAATACTAATTGGCACCACAGAATTGAAAAAAAAAAAAATTTTGAATTGATCTTTAAATTGATTTTTAGTTTTTTCAGATATTTCTTGCGAATTTTTCACGCAAAGAAGAATAGACAACATGTGACAATTAAACTGTATTTTTTACTTTTTTTGTTTTTTGTTTAAATATAGTTTATTGCCATATTTTTAACAATGATTTTATTCATCACTACATATGTTTCATGGCTTTTAACATATATACAAACAGCAAATGCATACATTCTATCATTCGCACTCTCACATATTGATTGCTTTATATATATAAGACAGACAATAACGTATGAATACACTGATTCAAATTAGAGTTAAGGAATTCCATTTTACTTCAAAATCATCTATTTTTCCCTGATAAACAAAAATCTGTTTTTCTATTTTTTGGTAATATTTCAAATATTGAATAAATCTATTGAAAATGTGTATGCTCTTCTTTAAACGTTGTTGATATATATATATATATATATATTATATATATATATATATATATATATATATATATATATATATATATATTTAATATATATATATATACATATATAATTTTAGAAGACTGATAATGAGGTTCTGTAAGTGTTAGATATAGTCACATTGCCAATGATAATGTCTCTGTGAGTAATAACCGGAATTTGTTGTGACTTCTCACTCATCCAGTCTTTCAAATTCAACCAAAGGTTGTTTGAAAATCTACAACCCCCAAAAAGATGTAAGTCTTTTTCTTGCCTACAGAAAGTACACAAATCTGATTGAATATATTTAATTTTATTTAAGTATGAGTTTATTGCTAGTATTCTGTTTATTAATCTATATTGTAACCAATGTAATTTTGATTTCTTAGTCACTTTAAATGGAATAATGTAAGTGTTTTTCTACCAATTACAGTTTACATTCAGGTTCAGAATATTTTCCCATTTAGTTTCATGTTTTGGGTTTTCGTTTGCTACAGAAATAAAGTGACTATATATATTTTGACAGCCTTTAGACTTTGACAAAATGACATTTAGGTATTTTGGAATTGTAGTCCTTTGAACAAAATTGTAATCCTGTATAATTTCCGTATTATTTTTCACGTATCGTTTTATTTATTTAATAAAGCTTGCATAGGTTAGAAAATCAACATTTAAATAAAATGTTTCATTAAAATTATCAACACTTAATAATTCAAACTTTTCATTTTGGAAATCATTAATGAATGATATTCCTTCATGAAACCAACTGGCAATGAAAATTTCCTTTCTATCAAATTTCAGAAAATCATTATACCAAATAGGTGTAACTAAAATGTTTTCCTTTGAAGTATTTCTAAATCCCAATAAAGATTCAAAAATATCCTTCCAAAAATCATTTATGTATTCTAAATTTCTCTTAATGTAACTACAACCCAAGATATGATAAAATGAGAATGAATCTGGAAGGGTTCCGTTTTCTTCCGTGAAGATTGGCAGTTTCAAATCTTCTGATCCATGTAACTTTTAGACTTTGAATGAAAATATTCAAATTGACCATTTTTAAGCCACCATAACAATAATCTCTAGTTATATATTTTCTAGATATTCTATCGACCTTAGAGTTACATATATACTTAAAGAACATTGTATTTATTTTTAAGAAAATATTTTTGGATCAGGATTTGGTAGTGCAATAAACAAATGTATCAATTTTGGTAAACATAGAGTTTTAACAACTGTGATTCTTCCTATGGTAGATATATTTCTTTTAAACCAACCAACAATCAGTTTTTTTAATTATATTTTTCAAATCTACAGTGAAAGTATTTCCAAGAAAAGTAAAAGGATCCTGTGACCATACAATATCATACGTGGAGGCATATTCAAGATTTACCTCTTTTAGCATACGTATTTTGAAGCATCTAGTTTTTTCATGATTTTGTTTTAATCCGTATTTTTATTTGTAATATCAGTGAAATAAAAATAAATGTGTCAGGTATTTGGGTGCTGAAGTTTTCAAATTATGAATACATATATATATATAAACCTCAGATACCAAAGTGTAAATCAATAGAATGTCCAGGACATAGATACAAATCCGATAAAAATGGACAAACACGGACCTCTGGAAACCAAGAGGTGGGATCAGGTGCCATGGAGGAGTAAGCATCCCCTGTCGACCGGTCACACCCGCCGTGAGTCCACAGTCAAATCCAGTGAAAACACGTGAGGAGTGTATCCTCGTCACAATTGGTACAGACGTCTCAACAACCGCCAACGAAAAGGCAACTCAACATTTCACTTAGTGAAACAGAGTAGTCGCAAACAAGACTATTATACCGACCGTAAAACTTGCGGAACGTTGACATTAAACGCGGTTTTCGATATCCCTGTGTCAATAATTTGTCAGTGAGTAGTTTACCTCTGTATATGAAATCTTCATATGTTTGTGCACGCCCTGGCATATCGGATCATTTGTGAAATATAAACTCCATATGCAGGTGACTGAGGTATATTACTACTTAAATGTGGAAAATTTACGATGGGAAAGCCGAAATCGTCGCGTTTATCGTATAGCTTCGTAGCTAATTTCCCGTCTGTGTTTATGTTAAGTAAAATGTCTAAGTATGAAGCGTGTGTGCTTGATTCTATTGTATCTTTAATTTCTAGTTTGCTGGGATATATCGCATTGACATATGTATGAAAATTGTCAATATTAATTGACAAAACGTCGTCGATATATCTAAATGTCAAATTAAAAGACACCGCTAGCTTTTTCTTCTTTTGATTCAGCAGTTTCTGAATGAAGTCTGCTTCGTATGAATAAAGGAACAGGTCGGCCAATAAAGGAGCACAATTGGTTCCCATGGGAATGCCGACAGTTTGTTGAAAGACCACGTCTCCGAACATTACAAATATATTGTCTATTAGAAATTCCAGCATGTTTTTTATATCAACTTCAGTATATTTATGTGTAGAATCAGAGTGGTGTTTGACAAAATAAGTATCATGATAGCCAATCACTAGATATTTAAATTTTCGGGTACCACCTTTAGTGAAAAAGCAGTTGTCTATGATGCTGAAAAGTCTTTCTTTTAATTTTTCATGTGGAATAGTAGTGTAAAGAGTAGAGAAGTCATACGTTTTGATGCTGTGAATTCGAGAAAAATTGTGTGCCTTCAAATTTTCTAAAAGCTGTTTAGAATTTTTAAGTAGCCACATCTGATTTACACCGCTTCTGGAATAAGCAACTGTACAGTATTGTTGAAGTTTCTCCTTAATGGCTGTCAATATCTTGGTAAGGAGTAAAGATAAAGGTTTGGTAGAACATTTGCTGGATCCTGCTATGTATCTTTGCTTATATGGGGTTTTATGAAGTTTAGGTATCCAATATAAATATGGCAGCTCGAAATCGATATCCGTTGTAGGTATATCAAATGAGCGTAATACGGATACGTGATTTTGAAGGATCTCGTCTTTGAAAGTGAGCTACGTGTATCTGTAGGATTACCAGAATTTATATTAAACCCAAGTTCTTCTAATAAACAATTATAGTAATGTGCCTTACAAATAAAAACTATATTATTTGAGGCTTTGTCTGCTGGTACCAGTACATATTGGTCATGCAACCTATCCAGTTCAGTAACTACTTCTGGATCATTAAATACAGAGGGATAACGTGTTTTCATAGTCCCTTTAAGTTTTCGAATACGAGATTTTATCAACCATCGTATGGCTTTCAGCCATTCAGACAAAGTGTCTGGTTTCTTCGTCTTCATGTTTTGGCCCATCGTCTGGCATAATCTTCGACAGAATCCATAACTAAACTGAAATTCTGACGCCAATTAAAGGAAACGGGCTTCCCGGTATTTAGGGCCCCTTAAAATAAGATTTTTGAGGCTTTCATTTTCAACAATAGAAACGTCGCCGGTAATGACATGCCCGATAGTATTGTATTTGAAAGGAGATGAAGCACATGAACATGTGACAGTGTTTGTGTAGAAGATGGTTGATGTCTAGGCACTGCAAAACCTGTTTGTAATTGAATAGCTTGGATGCGATGCTAGGTGTATAGCTATATGAAATGCAAGGCGTGGTCTTCAGTTTAAAATATGGTGGAATACAGGACTGAACTTTTTTGTGATTTAGAACATTGCCAATGTTTAAAGCGTCTATGCCTTTATTTGTAAATTTAAGTTTAAGGAAAAGACGTTTCTGTTCAGCACAGTCATTGTTTGTAACACGTGCAGGCTTAAACAGTCTGTGATAAGCTATGTCCATTATAATGGAGTTCAGTATGTATTCTGGGGTTGAAGAATCCGTGTAGGGGTTCACTCTTGCTTCTTTAAAAAGTTTATTGAGATTTGTAAAAGGAACAGAATAAAGCCTGCTGCGAATGTGATGAAGACCCAATATTTTGTTAACGTAAGGTAAAAGAGATGAAAAAGTGACATCATGTATGTATGGTCGGTTGTAAGATCGATGTCCGTGACTTCGTTTACGTCTTACGTTAGAATTAAAAAGTTCCATCACATTAACGCCTTTACACATTGGGCTTGATAGATTGCCCACACTTTGTATATTGTCATTACATCCATAGGGATATGCAGTGCCAAGCTGTTTTAATCCAAAATTCTTCACGTTGTCTACGGAAGGGGGTACTCAAGGTGGGATTGTTGGTCCAGTGGTATATTTTTTCAATTATACGCACTCTCATAGACAAAATGGAATGGTCATGAGAGTTGAAATGTCGATAGAGTATCTGGTTACCCCCATTATTAATCTCGAATCGATGACCAGATACTCTTTTATTTAAGGGCCCTTTAGTTTCGCCAACACATCTGGCTTTGATTTATGCATTTATCAAATGTAGCTCGATTGACGTTTCATCTGTGGCTCCATACATTTAATGTGAGCTTTACGTTTGTATAACTATTACAAACTGTCAAATTGAGGGTATACATTGAACCTCGATTTTAAATAATTTAAAACGAATGTTTTTCTTTTTCTTATTTCTAACAGACAATATATATGTATAGGGTTTTCAGCAAACCAATAGTATACCCATGGAAACCAATTATATCTCTTCCTTGGTTGACCTGTTTCTTTATTTACATCTTGCAGAACTAAACTTTAAAGTCAGCACAAAACGAGCACATACGCATCCGACTGGGACATTTAACCTATTACAGACACAAATGACAACCAAACTACATGAAAAACACGATAAGATCGACTTTCTTATTGCCAACTCTCCATAATCAAGTAGCCCTATACCTTTTTGCCTGGATATGGTGTTTATATCTCAGAGATAGTCCGACATTCTAGTCGTGTTCATTATATGAACATTTCATATACAGGAAAATTACTTACTGATATGTTAATGTCAGAAATATATCAGGAATCGCGTTTAATGTCAACATTTTGAAAAGATTTTTTACAGTTTGTAATTACTCTGTTCCACTAAATAAAATGTTGAGTTACCTGTTCGATATCGGTTGATCAGTCGTCAGTACCAATTGTGACAAAGGTCTATTCCTCATTATGTCATTTGAATTAATTCAATGAAACCTGGTCCCACCTTTAAATTTTCATAGGCCCATGGTTGTCCGATGTTCACCATATTAGGATTAGTGTCTGTGAGTTTATATGCCAGCAGTTACTTTCAAAGAATGGAATACATGACTGTGTATTTTGTATTTGTTTGTCATTCTAATGTACCTACTAGTTATCTTAAATTTGTAAAACATATGAAAATAGAAATATAATGGAAAATAAATTGATTAAATGTTCAGCCATGACTTTATTTACCATGTTTATCAAGACACCTCTGATTAAAAAGACGATCAACAGAGACTCTGTACACTCAGTAATGCACGTAATTGAAAACGAAGGTGATAATCGCAACATTTCTGATATACTTAAGTACATATATCCTTTCTATTCTGAATACAAATATTCTATATTTAGACAATCATCTGTCATCTAAAAACCTATTGTTTGATATATAGATGCTGGATTTTTCTAATTGTCAATATACACGCCGTCCTGGGATATCAAGTATTTCAGCATTTCGGCTTTCCAACACTGATCTGTAGCCGACCCGACCTGTTTTCTCGTGATTCAAAAATTCATTCAAAAACTTCAGAAGGACAGTTGACAGAGCATTGTCTTGTCAAAATGCCAATTTTCATATAAATTTTGATGTTTTGTACCATAGCACGCAAGAATTTAAAGTTGCTACAAAACTAAAACGCCATGCTAAAACAATTCGTTTAATTTAGATACAATGGGAAATATAGTGAAAATTGAAATATTTATCTATCTATCTATCGATCGATCTATCTATCTATCTATCCATCCATTCATCCAACAATCCATCCATCTATCAATCCATCCATTCATCTATCTACTCACCTATCTACACACCTACCTATCTACCCCCCCTCTCTCTCTCTCTCTCTCTCTCTCTCTCTCTCTCTCTCTCTCTCTCTCTCTCTCTCTCTCTCTCTCTCTCTCTATATATATATATATATTCCATTCGTGTCTTTTATTTTCTATACAACTTATCTGCATTTATCGATTTAAATAAATCGTTCAGTCTTTGTTGGTGGACGTTATTTTGTCGATAAAGACCACACCGACAGTTTTGTGTCAGTTGCCTCTCGAGTAGAAGTACTTCAGACTTTACTGAATCTGTCAGGACAAATTGGTACATGACATGTTGATTAGATTATTTATGTAGTATTGGTTGACCGGTTAATTATGAATTTAATTTTATTGTTTTCCTTTGCTGCTTTCGTTGGATACATGGAAGGTAATATTTGATTTCTATTCATTATTTGATAATTTTTCTTTCATATCTTTGGCATTATATTATATCTGTATGTGTATTTTAAATCAAATACACTTGTTTAACTATTTTTGTATTGATGTGTATTTATTTGAAAGGTCATTATTCAACAATTATATTAAATCTGTAATTGTAAGTAACCTGGATTCAGTTTACTTCCTGTAGTAAGATTTAACCACCGTTTACATTAATTCACACATTTTAATTATCACTATACTTTATGTCAGATATATCAAATGTAATTAATCCGTTGATCACGAGTTCAGGCTAGTTTACGATACTGGAATCAACTCATAACAAATAGCTGTCTATATAAATTATTATACTGGTTTACCAAGGATAATATTCTTCCGGCTTCTTACAATTACGGCACATTTATAAAAAAAAAATAAAATACCCCCCCCAAAAAAAAATAACAACAACAACAACAACAACAAATTAAGAAAAAAAAACTTGAAAAAAAAACAAAAACAAAAAAAAAACATTAGAAATGCACAGGAAAAATCTCAATATGTCTGTAAACACGTGTCATTTTACCTTTGTAGAACTGTACATTTCTTTCAGCCCTGTTATGATTCAATTTAGACTCAATATGTTTGTAAACACGTGTCATTTTAACTTGGTAGAACTGTACATTTCTTTCAGCCCTGTTATGATTCAATTTAGACTCAATATGTTTGTAAACACGTGTCATTTTACCTTTGTAGAACTGTACATTTCTTTCAGCCCTGTTATGACTCAATTTAGACTCAATATGTTTGTAAACACGTGTCGTTTTACATTTGTAGACCTGTACATTTCATATTTGACATTTCCAGGTAGATATGTATTCATGAACATTAAGAAGAACCGCCGCAAAGCTAACCAATACTGCATTTCAAATGGTATGGTTCTGGTTCAGATTGAAACTGAAACTGAAAACAACTTCATTTTTGACTTTGTACAAACATTGACAAACCAGTAAGTTTTATCTACTTCTTTTTAAATTCGTATGGTGTAGACCATAAAATAATCGCAAAGAAATTCTAACTGACAATAAAAGATCAGAGTTAAATTACATCTTTGAACACACTTGATTGGGAACAGTAGAATTATTTCTTTTATTTCACCTTTTCCAAAATTAGTATACATTTATTTTACTCGAAATGACAAGGCCGAGTTTTTAGATCAATTAAGACTTAATATTAATTTTCATTATTTTAAAGATAGGATTTATCTTAATGTTTGATATCATTTTGTGATTACATACCAATAACATCCTGTGATAATCGATTAGCAGTAAGCTATACATGATATTTTTATCACCCAGATGAACAAGTTTAGTTAAACTTTTTTATAAAACAGGCAGGCATTGAATCTCACAAAAACCCACATAAACATGTTGAGTACCAAAGAGGACTACACGAGTGGTGACTAAAAATGAAGGGCGCGATGCTTGATTGTGATGTGATTGTGATTTCACCAAATTTTCTAATATACCTTGCTATAGAGAGCAGTCACTTTGTAAATGTTTATTTTTTTAATTTTAAGAAAGTTTATCATCAAAACATATTGGGTATTCTAATCTGCCAAAGTTAAGGTCTCTCAGATTCTTCATAAATCATAGCCCAATCCAAATGTTTAGAGAAAACTTATATGCCTGATTTACTAAATAAGAATATATATAAACCATCCATTCATTATAAATTGTCCTAATATGTTTCAAACAATTTTGTTTTTTTTCATAAACCTCATTTATAATTGTATGCACATTTCAATTAATCTAGATTTGACATTCATTTAGTATTTTGAAATGAAAATGTCATGTGATTGTTTATATGGGAGATAGAATGAATGATAAAGTGGGAGCGAAAGAGTTAAAGAAAGTCATAGTGAAGGAAGCAACAAAAATAAAATTTATTCTTATCAAACCTATAAAGAAAATGAAATTTAAGTATACATATGTTATACATAAATACCCCTAAACAAACAATACAAACAATGAAATACAGAGTACAATACATATACCCCACACATATGGGTCTACATATTGTAGAGAGGTTTAATGTTAGTATAGTTTTCTATGTAAAGTATTGATATTGTGCATTACTGCATATACTATATTTTATAAATGCAAGACCCCTTATGATCAATATATATATATATATATATATATATATATATATATATATATATATATATATATATATATATATATATATTAATTAAAATTAACATTTGAAAATTCTTCATCTTCAGCGCAAATTACGATGTTTGGATAGGATTACGTTATAAGAAGTTAGACGATCAGTACATTTGGCCCAATAAGTCATTTACGTCTGTCATCTACACACCTACTGGTAATCTGACGTTGGAAAACGTAACGTGTATCAGGATGAATAATCATCAAAATGGCACTTGGTACACCGGAGACTGTTCGAAAGATAAATACAGATTCGTTTGCGAGTATGCAGGTAATCATTCATCCTTATTCATCTACATGATTCAAAATTAAAACTGAAAAAATGGAAACCTTGCGATGCCTATGTAAATTCAATTATTATTCCTATTTGAATAATAAAACAGATATATATTATATGTATGGTCCTCGTAAAGACTTAGATGTGAAGCCTGATTACAATCGGTATAGATGATTCAACAATAACATGGGAGATAACGACTGTCCATTATCGGCATAGATAATTAAATAATAACATGATATTGGAGACAACTCTAGGTCATATGTCATATTCGGTAAAGTACGTTCAACAATATCTTCTTTACATATACATGTATATCAACTTTCAATTAATCATGATAAATGCAAATAATGCCACAACTTCAAATTAAATTTGCGAAATGTTTCGTTGTAATTTCTCATATATATGTGATTACAACTTATCACTAATTAGTTAATTTCTTTATATGAAATAATTGTTTGCATAATCGATCATTTTTGACACATACATACCATACTATAAAGATAATATATAATCCTGTAAATTCAATATATATATATATATATATAGATTTCTAGATTTATTTTGTTTTTCAAGATCAATAGAACACGTACATGTATTGATCGATATATAGAATATATGTGCGTGTACACCCTTTGCCACTGTTGGTACTTAACATAAACCAGGTTTAACACATTACATTCATATACATGTACAACATTTGCCACTTTTTGCACTTAACAAAAACAAGGTTAAACATATTAAATTCATATACCTGTACACCCTTTGGCACTGTTGGTACTTAACAAAAACAAGGCTTAAGATATTAAATTCATATACCTGTACACGCTGTGTCACTTTTTGCATTTAACAAAAACCAGGTTTAACACATTAAATTCATATACTTGTACACACTTTGCCACTTTTTGCACTTAACAAAAACAAGGTTAAACATATTAAATTCATATAACTGTACACCCTTTGGCACTGTTGGTACTGAACAAAAACAAGGCTTAAGATATTAACTTGATATACCTGTACACACTTTGTCACTTTTTGCATTTAACAGAAACCAGGTTTAACACATTAAATTCATATACTTGTACACACTTTGCCACTTTTTGCACTTAACAAAATTAAGGTTTAACACATTAAATTCATATACTTGCATTGATGAATATCAACAATATATGTGCTTGGACATTTTGGCACTTTTGGCACTTTTACCTTTCCCAGACATTCATGTAGATTGTTGTAATACAACATATCACCGTTGACAATCAAACATATTCCTTGGCTATAAATAGAGACTGAAAAGTGAACATTGGCAGAATCCGTAGAACACTTAGTTAACATAATAAAGAAGTTCTTGATCAGAAATTTCACTACAGTAATAAAGAGATATTTCTACTTTAACGTGGACAATTGGCGATAACTGAAATCATCATATTGTATAACCGTGTATTTTAGTTGCCAATATTTTGTCCTCATCTATATTAGGTATATAACATATTTAGTAAAATTTCGAATATAAAACGACATGCTTGATTCTGTGATTTTTTGTAATTTCTTTTCGCTGGGATAAACTGCATTCTCCTCAGTTTGACATTTACCATTATTTAAATTATTAAACATTTGATTTCTCGTATAATTACTTTGATTTTCAGAGTTTCGTATTCTTTTTATCTTCACCAGATCTGTATATTATACGGTAAACCTACTGAAGACTAAAACTTTGGTATTCTTGATTTTTATATTTTACAGTTGACGCCCCCATAACAGATCGTACAATACTTATATTTGATAAGGTCAATGGAAACTTTACAGGTAAATATTTTAGTAACAAACTTACAAGGTAAATAATCATTTAAAACTTTTTAATAAAAACAATAAAAATACCCAAAACTATAATTAACTGGATAAAAACTAGGTTAAACTGAAGAAAAATAGGTTTAACTCGTAACCTACATTAACTTGAGAAAAATTATGTTAAACTGGAGAAAAAATCAAATCATAACTGATTTATTGTTTTCATCTTTCACAACGGATAACAATTTGCTTGAAACTTTGTTGCAAATTAAAAAATGCATTTTTTTGTTTCTATTTTCGACTTGAATGATGTATAGTATCTGGCAGTGTTATGGTAATGTTAGAAAAATAATTTTCTTATGTTTATAATCCAGTAAAATACTGCCTAGGTGTTATAAGTTTGATACATAAGTCTAAAACTTTCACAACATTGGACTAGACTTTTCAAACAATACTGAAAAAGGAGAAAAATATATAAATTTAATTCAATATTTTGTAGGTCATGGCAAAGGGATAATGAGTAAGTAAATTGTACACTAGGGTTGCAGTATTAATGTAAATCTAGAATTACTCTCTCTCTCTCTCTCTCTCTCTCTCTCTCTCTCTCTCTCTCTCTCTCTCTCTAGCTCGCATACACGCAATCGCTAAAACTTCTCGATTAAACGATGCTGGCTTTGATTTGCCGACTTGTCGATCACTGCTTTTACTTCTTACTCTTATAACTGCAGCCTTACCTCATTACAACAGTATCAATACTTGTTATATATACAGTGAAGAATACTCGTCATAAGTAGTTTATGTATTGTGTCTGTCCTAGCTCCGCTTCAAATGCATGAACTCTTAATAGTAAATATATTAAGGATGCTGTAATTTCCGACAATTCATTTGAAATCTTTGATGACCAAGTCACCCAGACAAACGTCCATTCTATGGACATCATAGATTTCCAACTTTCACTGTTTTATGGATTGCCTCGCAGATATCATCTGTACTGATATTTTGGTATCTGTGTTGTTTTTTTATTAAGTCTATGAATGAAATCCAGACACTGCTTATAGAAACAACTCATTTTACACAGGTTTTTATAATTTTGTGTTACCAAAGAATGCGTTATGTAAAACAGACTGTCAAAATAAGAATGTATGACCATATGAAAATGTATACATATATACATTCTTTTGTAAAAAGTAAAATGATAATTAAATAAACATGTTTACCTTGCAATGTAAGATTTATATAAAGCCGTTATCTCGAACTTACATCCGCATTATCTTTCATTGCAGATGTACAGGGAACTTTCTTTGCGAATTCGAGAATAAGAGCACAGCGCCATCTGGCACTTCAAATGATTACGTCATACTCGGCTGTTGATTGCCTATCGGTTTGTAATTATAAAGGTGACACGTGTACTTTTGCAGCTTACACACCTTGCAGTGAAAATTGCGTACTATATGGAGAGGATGTAACGTTTATCGATTTCTAATTGTATTGCTCAAATTCAAATGTTATACCTTAACCAAAGTTAAATAATTATTAACTCTAAAAACGATTGAACATTTGAATATTCAAAGACATTTGTATTTGCTGGAAGCATTACTTTCCCTTTTGAAAATCTATTTTAAATTGAAGTCCAACTGATGAAGTCTAATTGACAGAAACAATCTTCTTTAGCATTATAACTTTGGTATTATGTTAATGTTTTTATGTATTTTCTGCTGTTCCCTTCAAAGTTTTGATATACATGTATACACGAAGACAAACTTAATACATAATTATTGTAGTCATTTAGTCAGAATAAGATGTTTAACGGGTCTTGATATGACAGAGTACACATTTACATATGTAAACGTTTGTAGTACGAATTTGAACAGTCAATGCAATCAGGATGTGGACAGATCTGCCTCGATGACGGACGGTTTCGACTTGATATTCTGAAGTAGATCTGCCTCTATGTGGTAGGGATAAAACACGATATCCCTATGTAAAAGTAGAGCTATATCTGTTTCTGTGTTGTAGGGTTAAGCCACGATGTACCTATGTACGGCTATATCTGTTTCTGTGTTGTAGGGTTAATACACAAAATACTTATAGAGAGCTATATCTGTATCTGTGTGGTAGGGTTAAACATGATATACCTACAGATCTCCATCTGTTTCTTTGTACTGGGGTTAACAAAAGATATACCTTTGTAGAGCTATATCTGTTTTTATGTCGTTGGGTTATGACACAATGTACCTATGTGGAGCTATATGTGTTTCTGTGTAGTGGGATAATACACGATGTACCTATGTAGAGCTATATCTGTTTCTGTGTAGTGGGGTAAAGACACGATGTACTTATATAGATCTATATCTGTTTCTGTGTAGTGGGGTTAACACACGATGTACCTATATAGATCTATATTTGTTTCTGTGTAGTGGGGTTAAGACACGATGTACCTATATAGATCTATATCTGTTTCTGTGTAGTGGGGTTAAGGCACAATGTACCTATGTAGGGCTATATCTGTTTCTGTGTAGTGGGGTTAAGGCACAATGTACCTATATAGATCTATATCTGTTTCTGTGCAGTGGGGTTAACACACGATGTACCAATATAGATCTATATTTGTTTCTGTGTAGTGGGGTTAAGACACGTTGTACCTATGTAGAGCTATATCTGTTTTTGTGTAGTGGGATAAGAAACGATATACCTTTGCAGAGCTATATCTGTGAGGTTAAAACATAATATAATGATGTATCTGGTATCGTTGTTGTTATAAATGTTTATATATACAACTGAACGAGAGGAATGTTATTACATACGGAAGCGTATTAGGGCCACCTTCATTTTTCTTATTTCTTATTCTGCCAACTTTAAAGTTCCAACTTTTTTCTTGACGTTTTCAACTTTTTTTCTCGTTTTGCCAACTTTAAAGTTGACTATTCCAACTGTTTTCTTGGCTTTTCCAAGTTTGAAACGCCAAAAATAAAGTTGAAAAAGCCAACCATAAGGTTGAAAATTCCAAGAAAAATGTTGGACAAGAAAAAAATTTAAAAAGCCAACTTTAAAGTTGGCAAAACGAGTTAAAAAAAAGTTGAAAAAAGTCTTTCTTCTTGACTTTTTTCAACTTTTATTCTCGTTTTGCCAACTTTACAGTTGACTTTGCCAACTTTTGTCTTGGAATTTTTGAATATTTTGTTCTCTTTTGCCAATTTTAAAGTTGGCTTTTCCATTTTTTTTTTAATTTCCAACATTTTTTTTAGTTTTGCCAACTTTAAAGTTGGCTTCTTCAACTTGTCTAACTTTTTTCTTGGAATTTTCAACCTTAAGGTTGGATTTTCCAACTTTATTTTTGGCATTTCCAAATTTTTACCAGTTTAATCCTATCATAGAGCGATATATATCTGTACGCATTACATAAAGCATTCAGCTTATGTCTGCTGAATTTCTCTTTGTTTCCAGAGTTAATTAGTTTGACAATGGAATATTTTTGAAGAATAAAAATCCCACAATTTAGTATCTTCAAGTCAAAAATAACATTTTTATGCCTTGTAAAATAAAAAGAGATCCGGGGGAGAATACCCCTAACATTTATTTCATATGCATTATGATTGCTATATAATAGAATATAATCAATGTGACATATTAGCAGTTGGAGGCTTAGCTTCATTTCTGGGTGCTGATAGAACCACTAAAAGATACGTATTAATTAATCTAATGCACAGTAACCGAGTTTTGAGTTAGGGTAAATTAATATTAATCCTTTGACATGTCTAGATCTGCCACTACGTAATACTACAATTGTGATAAAAAAGGCAAAGAAACTGAAAAAATATGTCCCTAAAAAGATTTAAAATAAATATTCTGTCTTGTGATGTACTGAAAATAAATAATCTGACTTGATAAAATGTGTATTGCTGTCCCAAAAGGTCGCCCCCTTAAGTTATGTAAGGCTTTGAGCAATATAAGATTTAAGAATCATATC
Organism: Atrina japonica; assembly: GCA_030159075.1. Taxonomy (NCBI): domain Eukaryota; kingdom Metazoa; phylum Mollusca; class Bivalvia; order Pterioida; family Pinnidae; genus Atrina; species Atrina japonica. The sequence continues at coordinate 202,707 of BROG01000556.1, forward strand.
AAAAAGAAACTTAAAATGCATCCATTTATTAAACTATGATTTTAAATAATGCATCATGTTCCAAATGTTTAATTTAGTTTTATCAATGCTACATTGCACAGTGTCTGGTAATATGAGTCAATACCATAGCCTCTCAAAGTAGTTTCGATGTAGATTTATCATAATTTTCCTTTTAACTCCACCATTTTAGCGAAGAATCACCTGATTGCTAATCAGTAATTGTACCGTTTCGTGATATTTTACACGGTATCTTAATATTGAAAACTACGTTATAGATGTTCATATTTATTCAATACACTGTCCGAGTGTATGTTTAGAAGTGCAGGCCAAATTTATATTAATCTTGACGACAAGTCCAGAAAAAAAGTTGGAAAAGCCAAGAAAAACGTTGTAAATACCAAGGAAAAAGTTGGAAAAGTCAGCTTTAAAGTTGGAAATTCCAAATAAAAAAGTTGGAATAGTCAACTTTAAAGTTGGCAAAACGAGAAAAAAGCTGGAAATTCAAAGAAAATAGTTGGAAAAGCCAAGAAAAAAAAAGTTGGAAATTCCAAGATAAAAGTTGGAGAAGACAATGTTAAAGTTGGCAAAACAAGAAAAAAGTTGGAAATTCCAAGAAAAAGTTGGAAAAGCCAACTTAAAAGTTGGAAATTCCAAGAAAAAGAGTTAAGGATTCAAAGAAAAAAGTTAGAAAACCAACTTTCAAGTTGGCAAAATGAGAAATGAAAATGTTAAGGTGGCTTCCGTTATTACAAAAATTCATCTAAAATTTGTTCAAACAATTTGTCATTTATGAACATTTTGATGATAGTTATTTTTGCGAATTATCACAATGTATATTATGTTGTCTTTGTTACATTCAGGCCAAGTAGTTACACATTTACATCAAATTGATGTGTCCACTATTTTAGAATGGAACCCAAAGGAATATTTATGTAACATTCGTCCTACAGTATCCCTATAAAGAAATAGCACCCTTTAACCGCCTTACACTGTTTTTTTTTCTGGGAAAGCACCTGTAAGTTCACACCATATACACAGCTATTTTGACACCGAGTTGTGCAGAGAGAAAAATGAGTCAACGCACCTGGAAGTTAACAATATGTGGGCATACATTTTGGACATCAAAGTTGTGAAAAAAAAGAAAATGAGCCTGACTGGTCTTTTAATGAAAAGTTTTGTCATTAATAATTGAAAGTATTTTAAAGAAAAATATACCGCATAATTGTAGAACGGAATGTTGTATTTGGTGTGGAATATTACAAGTTGTAAACAATGTGATATATAAGTACAACGGTGTTATCTTTATTTTGCCTGAATATTTTGTTATCTTAATCAATGGTCTTTCAACAAAGGGTACTGATTTTACCCATATTTAATAGACATCGTACTGGCATTGATCTGAAGCTTCGTAAATTATCATTGAAGCCTGTGGATATCGATGGGACGTGCCGACAAAATCACTTCATCATGTTTAAAAGTCTTACGGTATAAAAAAGAGTTGTTATCCTTTCTGTGGTAGTATTTAAAACAACAATTTGTTATGACGACTGCAAGGCATATGCACTGACATAGTAACATAAATTGATAATTGTTATCTTCTATTGTTCTCAGAAACAAAGTATGCAATTTTTTATTACAATTATTTACTTTCAGTTAAATTTCGTTCCTATGTTAGATCTTAGATTTCAAAAGCGGATAAAATAGTCGTAAATATTTTCATCGGTATCAATCTCTAGATGGTTCACCTGTTATCTGTTTCAGAAAGCGAGATTGAAGGTTCGATCTTATGAGGGTCAGATCTTGTGTTTTAACATGGGTGCGGCTTTCCTGGCTGAAGCACTCATGGCGTCATAATTGTAACACACGTCTGTGCTATGGGTTGTCATGTTACTTAAAGCTAAATAATTGTGGAATGAACGTGTCCAAAGCATGTTGTGTAGTCATTTTCATTTACACACAAATATATATTTTTTTCATATACTGTTGATTTAATTCCAAAATAAATGAACATTTATTTTCGATATATTTATATGGAAACCTTTACGCAACAATTTATTTTATAGGTAAATATATATCAGTGTCGCCAAGAGCAGTTTGTATCAATATACTATTAATGCAAGTGCGAAAATATACATTCAGCAAATTCTTAGGTTTTGTATGCAATCAACAGAATTCATCATAAACATGAAATAGATTTTTCATATCAGACAAAATGCGATATAATGATATTTCAGTGGCCATTATAATGCTGTATATGCTGGAAGGCTCTAGCCAACTACTCCAATATTCAATAC
>BROG01000556.1:210000-215000 GCA_030159075.1 Atrina japonica
AAATAACCCAAAGTATTTACTGGATCAAATATTTAACCAAGAAATGAAGTGATACTTAATTTTCAATTGGGCGATAGATGGGTACACACATTCTAAAATGAACACCTGCAGAAAAGGGAAATTTCTCAAATCGTTACCTTTTATATAGATTAATATTATATATGGTAATTTCTTGACTTTCACTTAAATCCATTTCTGCCTTAATTACAAAATCCTGTTTTTCAATTAACACAACCCACACTGATTTGAACTGATATCGTTCAGTGATACTTGAAATAGAGACAGTATAAAAATTGCCTATCTACATTGTATGTACAGTCGATCGGTAAATAGTCTTATATATGATGGGAAAATCAGAATACATATAGGTATACTAAAAGAAATTGGCACATATTTACAAACACAACGAGTCTAAATTGGATCATAACAAGGGTGGCGGACTCCTTGTCTGCGCCCAAAAATAAGAGCATCAACAATGAGTGAAATCAGTGCAAAGCAGACTATTTTACCTGTTTACTCATTATTTCGGAAAACAGACAGCGGTATTGTTTAGTTATTTTAGAGAACTGGGATGTGCCACTTTACCTTGGTAGAAATATTCATGCACAATAGCATGATCTGATTATGTCAGTATTGCCAATGGCTGACTACTGAAAAATTGAAAGGTAAATGTTTCAAAACTTGTTTAATGCAATAAAGTGGTTCCAAAACATTTCAGGATCATTCATGGAAACAATAAATCTTTATATGAATTAAGCTGTTGATCATGTCCTATAATTTTTCACTTCAATCCTTACAATATCCCAGGAATCCCCTGTACAACCCATTGTTTCCCTGTAATCAACTTTAAAATAATTTAGCTTCGGTGTTTAGATTATTTGTCTTCTTCACTTTAAATATGGGGGTAGATCTTGTCTCATCTTTGAAAATGGGTTGGTATATTCCCGAACACCTACTGACATTCCGGGAATACGACAAGGAGTTCGAATGGAAGATAGTGCGATCAATCATATACGTAGTGGTATCAAGTGGCATAAAAGGAAGACAATCTAGATAACTAACATACATATTGTCATTTGCTTGTTTAATTGAAAATTGATTAGTGAGTACAAGACTATTAGTAGCCATGTGCTCACTTATCAATTCAGTCATTCAAACTATAACAATTATAACAGACCAGCTTGGTGATAATTGATTGTATAAAATCAAAATGAGGAATATAAGGTGGAAGGTTCAACTAGGTAATAACATATGTCATAATTTAAAACGATATGTTTATCTTAAACTGTGACAAGTAAAAACTACAGTGAATTGTAATAAAATACCACAATATCTATAAGAAATTTTAACATCCACACATGCAATGTGCTCATTGGTCAAAATGCTGAATTCAAGTGTACAGGTAAATCATGCAATCAAAACACAATATTAAAATTCAGAATACCATTCAAAGTCTAGACTCTTCTACTTGTCCAACTTGGCCAAAATAATCTCACTAAGTGAAGGTTAGAACACTTGGAAAAGTCTCACTAAACAACCACTGAAGCACAATGTCTAGTAAACCATCAGAAGCTGTACACGGAGAAGAGACATTTGCTTTCTGTATTGCATTAGTCATTATCAAATCTTGTTTACAAAATGAAATGGTATTTACAATGATCACGCACTAATCTATGGATTTTGTAATAAAATTTACAGATACCAATGTAACTTTTCGCAATTTCCAGTTTCAATCAAAAGCTAATTTGTTCGTAAAATATATTTATTTAGTTCCCACATTTTAGAATCACCTCGTTTGTGAAAAGTGATCTTCCAATTTTCGTCGAGCTGCAATTAAAAAAGCTTTATTAAATGGTGGCCATTTTATGTTGTTATAAGTCTTAGATAATCAAATCGTATATCGTTTGTTTGTACTATAAAATTGACAGAGTGCTCATAACAATGTTGATAAAAACCATTCGACTTTTCTTTGATCTGTAATGCACCCAAGCTGATTATCAATGAAATTCCATCTTAGAACATACAAAATATGAAAAGGAAAATTAAGGAAAAGTAAACACCAAGAACAAAAATAAATAAAAAGAAATAAAATTGCAAAAACATTTTAATGGCAAAGCTAATGACCAACAATACCCTAAGACAATTACATCTATATCTATTGACATTTGTAATATTTGCATCACTCATTCGATTTTATATATTGTCAATATAAGGTATTTCATAATAATAATAATAATAATAATAATAATAATAATAATAATAATAATAATAATGATAATAATAATAATAATAATAATAATAATAATAATAATAATAGTAATAATAATAATAAGAAGACGAAGAAGTAGAGGAAGAAGAAGAGGAAGAAGAAGAAGGAGAAGAAGAATTATAATAATAATAATAATAATAATAATAATAATAATAATAATAATAATAATGATAATAATAATAATAATAATAATAATAATAATAATAATAATAATAATAATAATAATTATAATAAAAATAATAATAATGATAATAATGATAATAATAATAATAATGATAATAATAATAAAATAATAATAATAATAATGATAATAATAATAATAATTATAATAATAATAATAATAATAATAATAATAATAATAATAATAATAATAATAATAATAACAATAATAATAATTATGTTGTTGTTGTTGTTTTACTATCAATTGTTTTTTATTACTATTATCATTATTCACATAATCACAAGCCAGTTCCTTTTCATAATCGAACTTTTCTGATAGTTTTATTGAAATTAATTTCTTAAGTAATTTGCTAGTTTATTTGCAAATCAAAATTACGAAAAATACACAAATTCAATATGTCGTAAATATAATAGGAAAGAAAATACAATTTAATAGAAATCCATTATTTGCAAATGTATAAATGTCAAAACTCAAGACATGATGCATACATATATAAGAAAATTGACATCCTGAAAAAGATTTAAATCACAGATATTATAGTATAAATATTCAGGATGCCCTATTTATAATACATAAATCCGATAAATATTGGACAAACACAAACCTCTGAAAATCTAGGAGTAGGATTAGGTGTCATGGAGGAGTAAGCACGTCGTTGTGAGTTCACAGTTAAATTCAAATTAAATAAATGAAGAACAAATCCTCTCAAACCGGTACAGAAGAATCAACAACCGCTAACGAATAGGTATAATAACGTATATAAGTCTTACTATAAAATCTTATACATGTATTGATGATGATGATGATGATTATATAAGTATGACGTATATAAGTGCTAGTATAAAATCTGATAAATGTGATGATGATGATTATATAAGTATGACGCATATAAGTCTTAGTACACAAATCTGATACACGTATTGATGATAATGATGATGATGATGATGATTATATAAGTATGACGCATATAAGTCTTAGTACACAAATCTGATACACGTATTGATGATGATGATGATGATAATGCTGATTATATAAGTATGACGTATATAAGTCTTAGTAAACAAATCTGATACACGTATTGATGATAATGATGATGATGATGATGATGATCATGGTGATGATGATAATGAGGAGGAGGAGGAGGAGGAGGAGGAGGAGGAGAAAGAGGAAGAAGAAGAAGAAGAAGAAGAAGAAGAAGAAGAAGAAGAAGAAGAAGAAGAAGAAGAAGAAGAAGAAGAAGGAGAAGAAGAAGAAGAAGAAGATGATGATAATGCTGATAATTATGATGATGATGATGATGATGATGATGATGATGATGATGGTGATGATGATGATGATGTAAATATGACGTATATAAATCCTAGTATAAAATTTGATACACGTATTTGGATAAAGTCCACAATGTTTAAAATCATAATAATTACTGTATGTCTAAACTTTGTATACTAAAATTACCAACTTGATGAGTCATACTCATTTTTATTTTAAGTGTATGTGTTGACCATGTGTATGGAATCAAGAATTTGATTTTCATAGTTACATGATTTGTTTTTATTATAATTCTGACAATTACTGTGAACAAATTCATCACAATTATTTCATTAACTTAGTAAGTGATGTAGAATAGTCTTTATTGAAAGGGAAAAAAGAACAGACGGAGTGATAATTCAATTGCTTTTATTTGAAAATATCTATTACAAAAACGACTCGTAAATATTTACAAAGTCAGTAGTAGTATGATGCAATATGCATGTGGCAAGAAAGAAAAATGAATGGCTATGCACAGCAGGTATTAACAGCAAATTCCATTTTATACAACAACGGAAGGAATTAAGGAAAAGTAATTTGACGATTACCGCTGTGATGATTCGAAATCAATACTGTGATAGCTATACAACTGTAGACCTATTTTTTCTTGTTTATTTGTCAACATTGTTGAAATTATTGCCTGCCATGACAGAAGTATTCTGTGCTATAAAATGTACATATTTTATTCGTTTGACCAGACAATAACTTTTATTTATTAGGCTGGATATGTTGATTAGAGGGCTGAGTTATTGTTTGTTGCCAATACTGATATTGTTGTTTAAATGTACAATGTCACTATCGTGAAGCAGAAAACGCCAATACAAAATATGGAAGCAAAGGCAACTACGTACCTGATACGTCAATTATCCTAGAATCAGGACAACAACATGTATAACCATATAAGTTCAGTCAATTTACTTAATTATCTATAATTTAGCAAAACCTATCAAATCAGTATCGTCAATAATAAATAAAAATACTTTTACAAAATTATATTACCTCTGATAATACATCTTACAAAGTTAAAGTGTAATTTAACAAAGTCATAGTTATTCTATAAAGTCATATTGTAACTTTAAAAGGTTATATTGTTACTTTACAAAGTCATATTGTTACTTTAAAAGGTCATATTGTTACTTTACAAAGTCATTTGTTTTTTAAAAAGTCATATTGTTAATGTACAAAGTCAAATTGTTACTTTACAAAGTCATATTGTTACTTTAAAGAGCCATATTGTTACTT
>BROG01000556.1:220000-230000 GCA_030159075.1 Atrina japonica
TGAAATTGCCATTACCAAAAGAAGCAATAAACGGTATGCGTTTGAACAGATTTCAAAGTTGCAGCCTCTGTTTGAAATTAATATAAGAATAAAAAACTAATTTCATATTCATCAGAATGTATCAATATTTCTTCAGATGTAATACAAATATTTATAGAATATCACTGCAGGCAAACATTAAAAGTACAGCAGGCGATATGGAGCTATGTAAACAGCAGTTTTATTCGGCATTTAAATTTCGAAATAAACTTCGCTGAATTTGCTATTGAATCTTGCATTTCGAATCAGCAGGACATATAATTCAAAATTGTGTTAAAGTAAAATTATGCACTGGTATGAAAAGTCAGTCAAGCGTTGTATGATGAACCATTTGAGATGAGAAACGATCGCTATAAGACATATAAAAGCCATAAGTACGTTACACCGTCAGTAATAAAATCTAGCATTATTTATTTTAAAGCTTAACACTTTTAAATGTCACCTCAGTGCAGAAGACTGAGTATTCAAATTTGAATTTGTTTCAAAGGAACTGCTTAAGGTACAAAATACAGAACAAAAAGAATGGTATTAATATATGTATCACGTAAAACAGTCTAACTTAGAGACATCAGATAGTAATATAGTTTTCAGGCACACGTGCCGTCTCCCCGAGTTTTACACAGAACTACATATAAAATATGCAGTCTATACATTTTTATTTCCAATATGCTAAAGCTTTATGTTTCTAATCTAAGTACATTCAATTAATAAACACTTCTGGTTCAAATTTAATAAGGAATATAATTTAAATGGTATACGAGTATTAACTTCACTATTCATATTTACAAATGTTGCATTGCTAACTTCAATTTGGTTGAGGTAATAATGCATATGTAGTACAAATAAAAACAACTGTGGTTTTAGAAAATAAAAAGGTAACAATAAGATACCTTTGATGTCAATGTTCCGCAAATTTTATAATTAATGTATAGTAGTCTTGCTTGCGATTACTATATTTCACTAAGTGAAATGTTGAGTTGCCTGTTCGATAGCCGTTTTTGAGACGTCTGTACCAAATATGACGGGGTTTTGTTCCTGATGTATGTCATTTGGATTTGACTGTGGACTCACGGCGGGTGTGACCGGTCAACACGGGATGCTTGTTCCTAATATACCAGATCTGTATCTATATCCTGGACATCCTAGAGATTTACACTTCGGTATCTGAGATTTTTATACGTACCAGAATATATTGCTCATCGTGTAGCATTAGTTTTATAAACATAAATCAGCTGGTTCGAATCCCGCTAGGGTAATTTCGAATTAAGTGGGAAAGTTTGCCAGTTTTCTTGCGGAAGGTCGGTGGTCATTACCCGGGTACCGGGTTTCTCCCCCACCAATAAAAACAGGACGCCATCATGTGACTGAAAGATTGTTGAGTATGGTGTAAAACAAAAATCAAATCAAATCAAAATCATAAATCAGTAAAAGGACAGCAGAAATCGTCCGGCAGGGGTTTTACTATCAGTTGCATAAAACAGACACTAGAAATTGTACATAACTCTCCATTTCTGTTACCAAACACATATCTTGTAAAAGTCCTTTAAATAAAAAGGTACATTTTAAAACTTTGACATCTGACCCAATTTTAACATAGATATGACAAACCGAATTTATCAACATGGCATAAGTTGTGTCCCCATCCAAAAATATATTTTTTACTTGTTAGATTAATGTACAATAACAAATAAAAACTATACACAGGCAAAACAATTTTATATTCCTATGTAGTTTGTGAAAATATGGTCAGGTCCAGTGTCGTATGCAAATACCAATAGTGAGGTCGAATTAATCATTTGAGAATTAATACGCGATGATAAAGCTTAGTGAAATTATTCTTATGAGGTACTACTGGTCAAGGACCAGTGGCAGTGGTCGGCTAGGACCAGTAATCGGCTGTGGTGTTTAGCATATTCCACAACGATATTTATTCTTTGGTTTGAGAAAAATACCCAACAACTGATGGTTGATGTAAAAAATTCACAAAAACGTGTTTTATATAGGCGAAATATTATAACAGTCGACTACTGGTCCTAGCCGACCACTGGTCGATGGCCAGTAGAATAAGTGTTTTTATAAAGACATTTTATTTGAATTCGACATGTACAAATAACATAAAACATAAACTCTAATTAGCTTGTAACCAAATATATAAAAATATAAATAACAAATAAACAAATGATTTTCTCAAGCACTTTTCATTAAATATACAGGAATTTAAAAATATGTATAAATATCTTGCTCAATCTTAGTAGTAAAACAGACAGTAATAATGAAACAGTAAAACAGTAGTAAAACAGACAGTAATAGTAAGAATTGTATTAGAAATTGATTATATGTACAGAAATGGAATATCTGAAATAGCATAATGTATATAAACGTAAATTTATTCTTATTCATTTCTTTGCAGAAAAATTGTTTAATAGGAAAATGAATCAAAAGAGAAAATAATCTTTGAGGAAATGTGAGATATGTCATTTTATCAAAATGTATATTTAATTCTATGATATGTATTTTGCACACAAATATGATTCCGTATTTCAATGGCTATTTTGTTGCGAATATTGTGTTATACATACAGAATTATAATTTATATCTTGCTGATTATGCATGTATCATCATTACATAAGTCGTTGCTGAATTGATAAATAATCCCCCTGTACACAAAGAGGATACATTGGGTGCACTTGGCCAGAGACAGTTAAAGACTACTACGAAATGTGTACCAAACTGTATGTTAATGTGTAAATAACACAATGGAATATATTTTTGCTTAATATATAATTTAAATGAAAATAATTTATAAATGAATAATATATTTTACAATATATTAGTTTGAATATTTTGCACAGGCAAATGACTTAAATGTTTTTAATACCGTTTTGGATTTGCTATTGTTCTTCATGTGGAGAACGTTTTTATATCAGATTTGTCATATTCTAGTGGACTTGAAGTTTGGAATATAAATTGTACTTTTTCATTTTACTTAGTGTCAGTCTCTTCAAGAAAATGCAGAGTATTGATTAAATTGAATATGATTAATACTTGAATACTTAAGATGAATTCAATCGTACAGGAATATTTCAAATAGATAAATTGAGATAAGTATTTAAAGACAACGTTGTAATAAGTAAAGACCTAGTCTCTGAAACATAAACCAAAACTTTTCTTTTACAAATGTTTTTATTATTTAGAAAGACTTGATCTCCTTCTTAAAAAAATCAACACCACTTGACGCTTCATCAAGTTGTACCAATCTTTTCTCTCAATAATAAATGTAGTGTTTTGATTGAGGTCTCACTATCACTCGTTTCTAATACCATTTTATGTGGCCAAAGTGTCACTATTACTTCACAACTCGATAAAACGTCCTTTTCATTGAGATAAATCGTAGCCTCTCAAATGAATACGTTACATTTCTTCCGCTCAAAGGGGATTATGTCTTGCTTATTTTATTTTCATTTATCATCGTAAGTTTCAGCATAAAATTGATGTTAACTTGTCTTAGGAACAAGTGTCACGACCTTTCACAAGTGACCCGCCTACTCAGGGATCTCATTGGCTTCTATTACCTCCATATTAGAATTGATGAAGATTTTGACGCCTCATGATAGGATGATTGGCATTCGTAAACCCCTTTTTACGTTCTATAATGCGATGCACGCGGAAAGCAGCTTGTCGGACTTGTGACATTTTATTGTGGAGGAATGGATATTGTGTTGGCTTAGGAAAGACTCAAATCAGGAACGGTGACTAAAATGAATTGCAATGTCTGACCTACAAACATATGCGCATATTTTCTTTAGGTATATATGTTTGTAAAGGAATATTTATCTGGAAGCAAAGAAAACAAAGTTATCTAAAGATTCTGTACATCCTCTCTGGACTTAACGTTTTGCAACAAGTTTAAAAATATTGACATACGTCGTAGACAAAACGATCAAAATAGATCATATAATCGTTATTTAAGTTCATTATGAGGTAAAAATGCCTCGACCAGGAAGAAATACGTATAATGAACAAAAACCGCCGTATTCTTATATTGCTTTAACAGCAATGGCTATTCAAAGTTCAAATGAAAAGATGCTCCCTTTAAACGACATATACAAGTTTATAATGGACAGATTTCCTTTTTACAGACAAAATACTCAGAGATGGCAAAATTCTCTCAGGCACAATTTGTCGTTTAATGATTGCTTTATCAAAATTCCAAGAAGACCGGATCGACCAGGAAAAGGGAGTTATTGGGCACTTCATCCAATGTGTGGAGATATGTTTGAAAATGGAAGTTTTCTTAGGCGGCGAAAACGATTTAAAACAATATTAAAACATCAAATACCAATAGCGGATCCATTTAAACAAAATATAGAAACATCATTCATTCACGAACACGCTGCCAGAGTTAGTCTTCAACACTTGGGTGCTGCCTCAAGATTTGCATCTTATGGACATTTAACTGGACATGGGAATTCTTGTACACATAAACAGCCATTTACAATTGAAAACATTATTGCACCGGAACAAAAAACTAGCTCAATTGGTCCTCCTCCAATCATACCGACACCTTTGCCAGCATTTTCAACTCAATTTGCAAACGGATTATCTTGTTCCGGACTCATCTCTCCATACTCCAGAGGAGATTTCCTATCCTCATTAGCCACGTCCTACGGACTTACAGCGGAGTATCAACATTTATTAAAGTCTCAAAATCAAGCGGAACACCAAATAGTACCAACTCTACCTTTGCCAATTAAGCCGTCACCAGTGTCTGCTCTTAGTCTCACTTCTACACGTGGTAATGGCACTACAGGAATAATCTCAGCATTGAATCTTTCGCCTGAGGTAGGAATCTGTAAAACAACCGTTTTAGAATCTATGCCTGACAAAACTGTTTCTAATACGAGTCTCTCTGACAAAAACAGTTCATAAGACTATTTTTTATATTTCCGTTGAAATGTACAATAGCATGGGGTTTAAAATGGTTTCAAAGTGCTGTTTGAACTTGAACATGAAACATAAAATACAACTGATACCTAGATATATAAGTCGTGGGATATTTCATCTTGAGAGTATATCAAAAAGACATTGGTATATCAAAATTAGACATGTAGAACAGAAAATATAAAATAAAACAAATGTTCATTATCCAAAGCTTTGTTTTATGTTGAAGATGGACGAGACTCTTGAAAGGTAAGGAAAAAATTGCGGCAAATTGAATTGAAATTGAAAGAAAGATGAAATCTAGTCAACAAAATTGGTATAAAAATAAAGGTTCTGTAATTAGGGGAAACACTGAACCATATTAAGTACTATGTGTATAGTACTAAACAGAATTTGATTTCAAGCTTTGCATTTACATATTGACACTAGGTATGATTTGTAACAATCATGATTTGTTCACTTATCCCTATAATGAAAATCAAATCATTTCATAAGTGATAACCTTATTTGTCATAAAGCTGAAAGTAGATATAATATTACATACGTAAATACTTGATTATAAACTCAATTGAAGGATATATGCTGGATATATCATTTTTAAAATGTTTGTTACTGAAATAGTTTTCTTTAACTTTAAAATAATGTAAACGATATATTATTGCAACGTGAAAAACTTATATAACAAAATTGTAATTTATCAACTAAATACATTGTTAGTGTTTGTATAATTATTTCTAATCAAAATCTGGTAAACTATTTCAAATAAAGACCTTTTGTACAATACATTTCATCATCGTAAATTGACCCGAAAGGATAATTATAAAAGATATTAAAATATAAGGAAAACGCATTCATAGAAAATTTGAACTTAACATTTGGATAAGAAAATGCTTCAAATCTAATAAAATGAAAACACAAAAGTCATCTTGAATCCGAATTCTTCCGTTGATGCATTTAAAATACTTCAAGAAAATGTCTATCGACAAATGAACAACACAAAGGAAGGGTATACATAAAATTCAGTCTGAAACTAATTCAACATTTTGTTGTCAAATTTCTCCCAGTAGTAGTAGTATTCAGTAAATCAAGGCTGTACTTTATCTGAAGCAGATTAATGACCAAGAATTTATGTTTGAAAAGATTTCTAAGGAATTTGAATAAATCAACATTCATTTTATTTAAGCTGTATGAATTTAATTATCAGGAAAATCGGATAGTATATTTCTTTACATTTGATATGACTGGCTGCCTGTGTAAAAATAAGTAAAGAAACATCATAGACTGCCATCATATCTATAGGCACTGGGATATAAAACTTAAGTCGCATTGACAAAATATATCTATAGTGTATTAAACATGAACATTTGGCTTAAACCGAAAAATTCTTTTCAAAAATGACGATTGTTTACTTTACGTAAGGCGATACATTGCTGAAACGATATTTATTTTGGAAATTTGTCACAATGATAAATAACTTTAATACAAAATAAGCTAAAAAGCAAAATGTGCATAACATCAAAATGTATTTATTTATGAGTATACTGTCACTGTCAGTTCAAAATATTTCCTTTTGGATATCTGAACGTTTGTTATGGCCTCATTAGATTAAATGTAGCAGTTTTAGTATATAAAGACTGATGTAGAATGTTTGTGTTTAAAGCAATTGAAAATCTAGTTTAAGAACAACATCTTGAGGTTTTGTAGCACAAAAACACTAGAATAATAGGTTCGTAGTTTGTATCGTACGAAGAGATAGATTACATTCCAATTTACAACGTGAATGGAAGTCATTAAAATACAAATGGTACTACGGACAACCTACGTACATATATATTAGTCCTATTACCGTATAAACAAATATTTTAGAGAGGATTCAATTTTAGCATTATGAGCGAGGCTGTTGAGATCGCTAAAATTGAATATCGCTAACAATTTATTCTTCATCGTTGGTAAGAGTTATCTTTTGTAATCATGAAATCGCTAAAATTACTTCTCACTTAAATTTTATACAATATTTTAGGACAAAACGCTAAATTTATATGGTATCACAAAAGTATCTTTTTTAAAAAGCGGTATTTTTGTTCAGGTATTATAGATGACATTTCAATAACATACATAGTTAATTACTTGGAATCAAAAAGCAAACTCGAAATATTTTGCACAGAGTCTTAAAGTGGTTAAATCGTAAGCTATATGGTTGTATACCCTGTGTATCCTAATGCTGAGAATAGTTTAGTTACAGCGGTTTTAAAGCTTGTTCTGCTATATCTATGCGATGCAAAATGAGATTCCTACGAGGAAGATAATCCTACTTCTGTAAAAGGGTGTATAGGTTTTGCTGTTAAAATATTGCATTAGAACTATATTATGTCAAGAGACAAAATATATATATTTTTATTATATAGCACTTTAAAGATCTTTTGCAAACATTTTCAAATTGGTTTCAGAAAATCGTAAAATATATTTGTATAACTGATTGATCAATATTATACACAAAAATTTAATGAAGTTTTTTTATTTCAAAAATAAGATTTACATAATACGAATGCAGATATTTAGAAAATCGTAAAATATAATTCTATAACTGATTGACACATTTTCTGTACAAAGTTTTAGTGAATTCTTTAATTTCAGAAATAAGAATTTCATAATGTGAATATAGATAAAGAGACTCATCTGAAACAAACTTTTTCAAAGATGAACCCGATCTGATTTTACAAACACTGATTTGATTTACTATGGAGATATTTTGGAGATATTTTACATATATACAAAATATTTCGATACATATACGTATACATTTATAAATATATTGAATGAATTGAGTTTTTTTTCTGCAAATTGATTGCTCTGAACATAATAGACTTGAACAAATTTAATAATAAAATAGGCAAAAACAAAATTTTATCAAAACAAAATAATTGGCTTGATTAAGAAATATCAGATAAATCAAATTGCATTGTTCTTTAGATTAATCAGATTAAATAATGTTTTAATTTTTCTTACTCTTAGAATATTGGTTGTTCATTTGACCCCTGATTGCCGATTGAACATATTTAATTACAAGATATATCAACTGCTTTAGGCATTGAACATACAAAATATGTTAAACCTACTAAACCAACATTAAAATCATTTTTATTTATTACTTATATTCAACAGAAAATATAAGATAGTCTTTACCATTATTTCTTGCGTTGAATTGAACAAATCTAGTTACATAATAGATCAACTGAATTAGTCATTGAGCACCACAATATGTTGAATCTATTACATCAACGTCCAAATCTAACACACATAACGGTCATATTCATAATTTACATTAAAAAGAAACTACGTCAACGTCAAAATCAAACACACATTACATTTATATTCATAATTTACATTGAAAATATAAAATCGTATTTATCAGTCTTTCTAGCGAGGAATTAAACAAAATTAATCTAGTTACATATTAATCAACTGCGTTAACCATAGAACATCAAAATATGTAGAACCTATAAACTGGCATCCACATCTAACACACATTACATTTATATTCATTATTTACATTCAAAAGAAAATATAGAAACGTCAATACCATTCTCTCTAACGAGGAATATACGCGCGCACGTGTGTGTGTGCGTGTGTGTGTGTGTGTGCGTGTGTGTGTATGTAGGTGTGTGGGTGTGTGTCTGTGTGTGTTTTGTGCGTGTTTGTGTACCTGTGCTTATCTGTGCATGTATGTTGGTGTATATTCAATATATTAAGTAATGTACATAATACAAGAGACAGATACAATAATTGTCAACAACGAGGAATGTGGATATAGGTACGAAGCTAAAGATGAATGGATTTTTCTAGAACTTGAATTGGTATAATGTATATCAAATGTAGAATAAAAATGTATTTTAGTATATAAAGCCATTCAAAATGTACTCTTAATTCAGTTCATATGTAGTAGAACCATCATTTAGTGGCGTTGCCTTGGGATGTTGCTTAATTGAAAATAGGAATGTGGTTCCATTACATTCTAATGTTTTGTGATATAAAAACGAAGTCTGCTAAAATAAAAAAAATGTTAAGAAATGTTTTTACTCTACAGCCAAAGTTGGTTTAGAAAACTTAGAGGTTTGTAACATTACAAAATATCCAATTTAGAATTTATATTAATTTAATTACCGCTGAAATAGAAATTTAATAAAAAGAGAAAACATACACGCACACACACACAAATATAAATTAGATGTTAACGCATTATTTGAAAAAAAAAATATTATTCCTAAAATTCTAAATGTAAATCTATAACAGGCCTTTCAACGTTAATTACATATTGACTTGAAAACTAAAATTATGAAACACGAAATGAAATACGTTTTTTTGACGTCATTATTTAGATAATTGGGATGAATTAATTAAAAAGAGTTATTCCATTGTTGGTTGTTGCCATTCTTATCCTATTATGTTTACATTTTAGCATTTTTTAGTTTTATGGTGTTTAATTAATCAATATAAGAAAATAATTTAAAATAGCGTTCAAAATACTAATCAAGCAAACAAACCGTTTCACAATAATGGCAAATTCTTATAGATTCCCGGAAATTAGCATTCAGAGACAATTAGTTCCTGTTACAGCGGTACCATGTTGACGGGTATCCGTAATATTGCCGTCCAAAGTAACAAGGCGCAGTAATTGTGAGAATTCCAATTGATAGCAATATATAATATATAATATATAACATTATTTGCCAATTTTTAAAATATTTAATTGTTTTTAATAAGCTTGATTAACTTTAGAACTTTCCAACACAGTGAATTTTTACCCAAAATATTTTTACGGATATTAATGGGTCTACCAGATGTTAGAACACGTTTGGTTAGCAACATTCCATAGCACAGGTCCATTTGTGATAGGTCGCCTATAATAACTGCTGATGAAGTCTTTAGATTAGCGGATAACTAGTCGAAGGGGCGTTGAAATCAACATTTATTGCAAAAAAGCAAAATTATTCATGCGCATTACAGTGTTAAATATGCCTAA